>VUQR01036876.1:13455-58479 GCA_015108515.1 Hemichromis elongatus
CGCAAAGAACAAAAAAAAAAAAAAAAAAAAAAAAAATTCAAAATATATTAAAAAAGTTTTGCCTTTCTGTGGTTTTGTTTGGACAATGGCTGTATTTTCACTCATATTTGTCCCAGGGTTTGTTTGTTTGTTTGTTTGTTTGTTTGTTTGTTAAGCACCTTGATCCTGACCTATGAGTCCATCAAGCATAAAAAAAGGCACCTAACTCCAGGGATGAATCAGTGTTGTGACTATACATAACAGACATCTTAAAAAAAAAGAACTCATTTAAAATCGTATCTGCAGGTGCTCTGTTACATGCTGCCTGTTACAAAAACACATTGTTTGTTATCTTTCAACAAAAGAAATGGAAACAGAGTTTGACAGGCATAAAATAGTGTTTTTGCACCAACGAGCTAGCAGCCAAAAATGTGGCATATCTTGCCACAGTGTGCAGGAATTCCTTAAATTTCTTTTAAGGAAATTGGACAAGTGGAGGATAAAAGAAGAAGTGTCAGGTGAACGTGACTGAAAGTCATGAAGAAATGGGGAAAAAACAATTCACCAAAGACCTGACACAAAACCCAAGAGATGCATCCGGCACTTCAGTTGATCCATCTACTGTTCACTGAAGCCTTATCAGAAATGGTCTCAGTGTAAGGGTGGCTGTCGAGAAGCCATTCATAAGGAAGAAAAATTAAACAAGACCTGGACTGAAAATCAGGGACAGCAAATCCGATGGAGCGATGAATCAAAAAATTCAAAATTGTTAGTATGGAGGAGGTCAAGAAGAAGGTAGAACGGTGTCTACAGACATCCATAAAACACAATGGAGGCTCTGTCGTGATTTGGGGCTGCATTTCAGCCAAGATGTGTTGGAAGGATGAAAAAAGTAGCATGAGATTTTGATTCACCATGTAATACCAAATGGAAAACAGCTGACTGGCAACCTTTTTTCAGTATGAAAATGATCCTTAACACACTGCCAGTGCAGTAAAAGCATATCTGGATAGAAAAACACACAGTGGAACACTATAAGTTGTAGATTGGCCTCCCCAGAGCCCAGACCTCAACATTAGCAGTGTGAGATCATCTTGACCGAGAATGAAACAAAAGGCAGCGAACATCCAAAGAAGAGCTTTGAATGTCTTTCAGGAAGCCTGGAGAACTATTCCTGAAGACTACTTAAAGAAATGAGAAGAAAGCTTGCTAAGAGAGTTCAGACTGTGTTGAAGAATCAAGGTGGTCCCACCAATTATTGATGTTAAGAAAGGGTGATACAAATTCATAAGCCCGATAATAATACCATAATTTTTGAAAATGCTGATATAAATATGTTGTAGACTGCAGTTTGTGCATTTCCTCCTGTGTGAACAAAACAAATAAACAAACTAAAACTAAACTGGCATCCAGTCACTGAAATATGATTCCCTATTTTGCACAAGTGACAAAAATGCCACAGGGTGCCATTAATAATGTAGAAGTGAAATTATGTTGTTATTTTCATAGCAAACAATCTTTTTAACCCACAAATTTGCTCCAAAATGTATAAAGATGCTGTTATCTACAGAAAAAAAAAATTATATGTGTTATTAATTATAATTCAAACACTTTTCCTATATAGAGTCTCCAGTAATGTGATCAGTACAATGTTATAAAAGCTTAGCGTGTGTGTCCTGGACACCTACAGTACATGATACCAAAATAAATCAATCAATTACAAACTCATAGAGCCTTGACAGGTCTAATGACTACAAATTAGTCTGATCAGAGCAAATATATCCACATGATATGCTGAACAAGGTTTTATCAGGAAATTGGGTATTATTTTAATTGGCTAAATGACAATCACTTTGATCAATTGTAAGAAAAAAAAACATGTAAAAGATGATACAGTATTGCTGGAAAATCTGGAACACGGTCCTGTTTGTCCCATAAACTACAGCCTGACTGTTTCACTTCTGAAATTGAGATTTCAGTGGTGGAAGGAAATTTAAAAACGGGGACAGCGCGACTTACTAACTGTGCTCAATGACACGCTCAGATTGCTTCTTTTCTTCTTCAACTGTTCCATGAATCTTTCACTGCCTCGTCGTACTTTCTCAGGGGAACCAGGGTTGATGTGTAAGCCGGCTTTGCTTTACTTCTGCTGTCTGCGGCAGTTTCGAGACGCAGGCTTCGTAATTTGTGTCGTGTTCTCCTCCCACACAAGGCACCGAGACTTCACCTTGACTTTTAAAAGGGACGCGTGAGCACGGAAACTGACAGCAGACAGTCCTCGTTCCTCCGCTGCAGTGAGGAGGGAGATCAGTGGTGAGACTAATGATGCTGTGCGTTAACTAACTTTGGGAATCCAAGAAGGACTGAAGAAATAGATGATAAAAATAAAAGTGTCACAAAAAAGACAGATAAAAGTAAATAGAAACCATGTTACATAATATAATATATGCACAGGCAGCCGAAATATGTAGACAAACTTACTGCAAGTACTGCTCTCTGTATTGAGGATGTTTTCATTGTTTTCTTAAGGCCCAAATTAAGATACATTTTACTGCTGCAGCACACAGTATTTTTTATTTCGTTTTGGCCAACAGTGTGCTTACAGCTTTGTTATGGCGGTTTAGGGATAGCCGTAATGAAGGGCCAATTCAATGAGAACACACTTGAAACAAGCCTCATGGCGTCAGCAGTCATTTTCTATCATGCTCCTGTGGCTGATTTGTACCATATTTGTTCCAAAACCTTATGCAAAAGCTTCCCAGAAGAGTGAAGGTTACTACCGACACAGTACCACAGTTAGCTGTTGAAACAAAACAAACAGAAATGAGCTTTAAGGCTGAAGTCAATTTTTTTTTTGTTGAAATTATGACAAACTCCCCACCCGAAATAAAAACAGATAAATAAATTTTAAAAAACAACAAAGTTCAAAAACATAAGGAGGAGAAAAACACAGGAGCACAGCAGGAGTTTACACTGCACTTAGCTGACAATAAGCAGATAATGCAACAATGGACAAATGGAAGACAGGACTATGTATACACACTTAGAGCTTTTTTGGAACTGGGAACAGAAGAAGAACAAGTCACAAGTGAAAACAATCACAAAGGAGAAATTAAAACATAAAGCAAGGCGCAAGAGACCAATAACTACCAAAGTAACAGAGGACAAAGCCAAAGTTGCTGAATATACATAACAAAAAAAAGGAATGAAGAGGCGAGTCTAGCACAAAGATGGCTGGCAGTGATAGTGGAAAATGCTCTGAAGGCAGACCAAGTGGTCAGCAGTGGAGGCCAGACTCCGGTGGAGACTGTGTTGGCGGTAACCCTGACATAACAGGTCATGGTGAGATGTCTGGTGATCCTAGGTCAGAATTTGAGGCTTAGGGCTGGTCAGGAGCAGCACCAGTTGTTAAGTGGTTTCAATTACTTGGCTAATTAGGAACAGTCTTGTATAATCTTACCTCATTTTTAAAGGTTTGAATAGCAGCGTCTGCTGGTTAATGTGAATTATTATTATTGGCACAAGAAGCTTCCTAACATATAAGTGTAGTGCTAAGCTGTAATGCATATATTAAGGTAAAAGTCTTGTCAAATTAGAGCTTTTGGCTTTAATTCGCTTTATTAAGAGCTAATTTGTCCTAAAATAACTTTCACACATAATTCAATAAGCTCTTTAACATACAGTAGGCATGTAAAATGTATGATTAAAACAAGCTCAGTGAAATTATAACAAAACTGGTGACTACTGATAAAAATAAAAAATGAAAGACTGGTGAAACCCCTGTTATTGAATTGTCTACTGATGTCACTCGATTCAAGGAGCACCGATGAGGAGGTGAGGAATGACAAGCTTACTTGCTCATACTCACACACTCACAGACATTCATAGATGGGCCCGACAGGTGACAGGTGAGATCAAAGCCTGAGCAGCTGGTGGTCTCCTTCCTCTGGAGACGGACAGATGGCGTGCCATTAATTAAACAGAAACCTCTGTGGGCTCAGCCCACCTGAGATTAAGTGTCTCCCTGTTGAACTTAAATAGAGATTTCTGTGGGGAGACTGAGTATCTATCCTCTCTCTCTTTCTGTTACTTACACACATGTCATGCCTCCATCACTTCAGATAAAATTACATTTTCCAAAGTCTAGCACTTCACACGAATCTTAACTCAATTTGATCCTAACTTTGAATCAATTATTCCAAAATGTGATTATTTATGTTATAGGAACTCACATTTTCCCTTATAATGGACTGTGTTCCTTACAGTATAAATATGTAACTATATACTTTCACAACATAAGTAAATAAAACTAATAAAAAGGCATCAAAGACCCCCGAAGATATTAAGTGTTTTATCCAGTTGTGAAGCATATTAGCCTCTTGCCATTCAGGCGGAATGAGTGAAAATAAAGCTAGAAAATTTAAACAGCTATGCCAAGAATGAATTAACTGATAGCCAAATAAATTAAATGATTTTGTTAATGCTGTATCGCAGTGTTAGTGTGAAATACTAAATACGCTTGAATGCAGTCCAAGCCCCAAAGTAATGATTATTTTGGATTCCCAAGAGACATTTTAATATCTATCTTTAAAATTATGTGCTCTTAAAATTTTATAGTCAGCCCACACAGTGTGTTTGATCATCTCTCTCAGCCAATGAGGTGTGTGCGGTGTGTGTGTGTGTGTGTGTGTGTGTGTGTGTGGGTGTGTGTGTGTGTGTGTGTGTGTGTTTCAGCTACAAGTAGTAAAACCAATTTCGGGAATACAGGTAATATATTAAAGGGCACAATAAAAACATGCATACAAATGGCTTAGAGTAACATAATGTATGAGCATTGTGCTTTGTAAAAGCCAAGTTGTACTTCACTTTGCTTCTTCTTCATTTTTATTTGCAACAACATTAAAATAACTGGACAGGTAATTGTTTGACTTTACTTCAGCATTCATTAACTTATGAAGCAACACTCCACAGATGTTCCCAGTACTAAGGAAACTGCACACTGTGCTCACACGTGACACACACACACACACAGTGCATATGCAGGGGAGAGTAAAAGTAACATGATATACACTCTTTACTATAAACTGTTATAGCTTTTAAAGAAATAATCATATTATAGGAAATTCAAACCCAAAATTCAAGTAATGACATTCAATATGAATGTACGGCATTCACAAAAAAAAAAGACAAAAAAATTAGAGCCAACTGTGCTGTCCTTTATTACAGTTACAGATTCGAGCATGAACACTGATCACTTGTTGTTTCTGTTTTCGTTTTTTTTGCCTGTATCCCAGTAGTAGTAAGCCACTTAGTGTGCTGAGGATGAAATATTCATCTCTTTAGTCAGCACTGCTGGTAACCTGTGCTACTGCTGCTGGGGTCCATGCTGCATTTCATGAGTCTAACATCTTCCCATAATCCACCTGTAGACTATATTATATGGGGTAATGCTTTACACAAGAACACATCGCCTAGAAATGTAAGATTTGGCATGCAACAATGTGCCTTCTTCTGCCCACAGCGTTATCTGTGAAGTGCACTGTGCTGTAACATTTTGTGAAAGGAGTCTGATATGGGTCAGTGAGTCAGAATATGCTGAATTTGAGACTGGTGTTTTTGCCACTGTTACTCTCTGTTAGCCGCTGTTAGCAGCGCTGAACAAAGAAGAATGTTTTTGCACATTTTCCTTGATGTAAAAAGGAACAGGGTGGCATTGTCTCTTTCCTTCACAGTTTCTTTCTTTTGTCAAGGGGAGTCTTTCTCCTACGATAAAACGATCCTTCATAACTTGAGTCTGAAGGTGCAAGCACAAATAAAAATTTGCCTCTACAGCGCACCTCCACAGGACCTCTCGGGGCCATCGTATTATCCTTCAATTCCCTGACAATTAAAAGTTTAGACAAATAAGGTTTCGGTGCTAATAGATGAGGATAGTGTGGGTAAATACTAGCAGTGAAGATTCAAAGAAGATTTCAAAAAAGGTGTAAAGAGGTAAAACAATGATTTACTGTTCTAGGTATCACTTTATAATACGACCTCCAAATAGGGGGTGTAATTAAATGTAATTTCAATTATTTATTTTTTGTTGAAATTACAAAATAATTATTTACCCAGAAATATTCAAAGGTAGGCACATTAGAAATACGACATGTCAAGCCAGGTTTAGTTACTGGGGCTTTTTTAACAGGTTGTATATTTTATGTAATATTATCATGAGTTATTGTGTTAGGTAAATTCTGTTAGGTAAGAACTAAGTTCTTTTAGTTTTATGTAATGGTCTCTGAAAGTACCTTTTAAACCTGGGTCATATTTGTTGAGTCACTGCTATAGTTAGCATCCTGTGACTACCACTTGCCACGCTGTTCTGTCATGTCAGTAGATGCTACAATCTACCAGCAGCTGCCCCGCTGGAGGAGAAAGCTGCAGCGAGCCCCCACCGCCCCCACCACCACCTGCCCGGGAGCTCCTGTGGTGGATTCCCCACAGGCTGAGCCGGCTGACGTCGCCCTCGGTTACCTCAAGGAGCCTGTCTCCTCGCGTCAGCTCAGAGCTGTGCATCCCAGCTTGAATACTTCACCCCTGGATTTCCAATAAGAGGAAGGCTGTGTTAGTCAGGTGTCTAATCTCCTTTCAGGTAGTAAACAGTATTTCAAGTGGTTTTCTCAGTGTAAGGTTTTTGTCATTACAAAGAATGTGCCAGGTATATTAATGTTTGAAGACATTTATTATATAGCAAGGTAAGTTACTGCTTATATTGTAACTCGAAGTGAGAAAGTTTGATATAATGGTTTCAATGTCTGGATGGGTAACAGGGAAAGAATTATTTGTTATTTGCTCTAAAATCCCCTGTTGAATCCCATCAAGTCAGTCAGTCAGTGTTTTGAACTGCCTGGATCACACTGAAAACACTTCAAAATAAAATCATGTCTTTCAGCTGAGCAAAGAGGGAAAGACAGACAGGCAGAAAACACACACCAGCAGCGAACCAGCAAGAAATTAACTTTTAAAATGCACAGTAATTAGTTCTGCTGATCTAGACTCCCCGTGGCCTCGGCTGGGCCAGCCGCACACGTCGATTTCTGTCAGAAGATGTGGCGAGAGCTCCCACGGGCCGCGTGGCTTAGCACTGCCATTCTTGTCATTGCCATCACATCACAAGTGTCCCCTCAGTCCCTGTCCAATTAGAAGCCGCTGTGGACTCAAACTTTGAACAGTCATGTTGCAGAACCCGTGCCAGGACAAGGTAGGGAAGAAGAATGCAACTTAATTTGTTACTGAATTAAAGTTTTCCGACAGATTTGACAGAAAATCTTCCAACAATTGAGGATGATTATGAATTCTGCCAGCAGAATATTTTCACTTTTAAAAAGTCACAAATTATCTAGCGTAGCAGGTATGTTTAAGCAAGCAGTGCACACCTCCTAAAGCTTTTCCAATTAAAATAACATTTTACATCAATTATTTGAAATGTTTGTCCTGCAGTCTGACCAAATATTGACAAAGAAATCGAACCTGATTGGAGCTAACAGCATATGCTGCATATACAATGACTTCAGTTAAAATAACAAGGTGCCTCTTCTTTAAGCCTCGGTCACACAGCTGCGTCCCAGCCTCCCAGTCACGAGGGGAAAAATAGCCTCTTTGAAATTGCTTTGGTCTCTCACAGACTGCCGCAGTCACCTGTAGTTTACAGTCACCTGCAAACTACAGGTGACTGCGGCAAATACTCCTAGTGGTGGTGAAACTCGTAAAAGTTGAAACTTTTGAAACCCCTGATCACTGAAACCAATGAAACCAACATAATTCAAAAGGTGCAACTTTTAGTTTCCATCACTTTCTTCACAGTTTCATGACCGTTCGGTGATTAGTTGGCGAGGGTTTTCAAACAAATCGGTATCTAGCAATCAAAGGAATCGCAAGAAAGTTTTTGGAGTAGCACTGTATAACCCTTTCCAACTGTTTTTACCTAGCAACAGCCAGCAAACGCTTACACATTGGTCCAGAAATACTCATGCCACAAAGGCATGGCAAGGTTAAGGTGAGCGATTATGACACTGATGGTGCCTTTAATGATCAGAAATCTGGCTTGAGGTCTGACAACAAGAGCAGTTATTGCTTCCAGCTACAGCTCTGTCATCTCTCATGGTTATTTGATAGGGTTTTTCACGCGACCTCAGGATGTTGGTCCAGTCAGTGCCTTGTTGTGTTTTTTATTGTAACCATCATTAACCTGCTCTTTCCCTTTCCTTATTTATTCTTAGTGCTGATTGGTTGCTGATGGTTTGCTGCACAGGCAGAGCACGGTGGTCGACAACGTAGCGTTGTTAGCAGTCCTGTTGCCGGTATTGGTTTTTGTCAGTCTGTTTATTTAGTTTTGGATTCAGGGAGAAGCCTGAATCCGACAGTCCATTGCGTAGTTGATTCATGGTCTTCTCCTTTTAGCTGGGGCTCTCATCTCTTTCTGCTCCTGTCTGTCCTTTGTGTGTAACTATATTTCCATTATTGAAAGTTTATTGAATGGCAGCAGCGCCTGTCTGTCTCATATATGTTGGGTTTTTCTAAACCATAAATTTAGGGGCTGTAACATGTGGTATTAAGTTTTACATTTAAATCTTCAATTCTAGAAGAATTTTAAAAGACTTTCTCAGTTCTATTTACAGTCATTTAGAGGTGATGCTTTTTGTATTAAAACTGTTCATTGAAAAATGTTTTTAAGAGTAATGATATATGTGTATCTTGAGAAATATTCTTCTGCTAAAATTTGTATTTTACAGTAATTGTATGCTTACGTAAATTTAGAACAACACAGACAAACTTATGGGCTGACTTAATATGACCAATGTATTAGATTTATCAGCAGATCCTAAGCAATAATCGGTTTTATATGTTCGTTTCAAGGTATTTGTTTGAAAACTATTGCAGCCGTTGAAAATAGCGCAGCAAAAATCAATCAGACGAGGCAGGAGAGATCCAAAATAATCCTACATTTTGTACATTTTGTGAATAAACACAGAAATGTAGACATAAGTCAGACCTAGAGGGCAAACTCCCTCCAATGGCATGACCTTTTGTGTTAGGATTCAGTCATTCACATTCCAGTGCTAAATGTCACCAAATGCCACATCAAGTATTCCAGCTCATCAAGTCACAAGCTGAGATGTGAAATATGATTAAAGAGCAATAAAGGCCTGATATGTTATTGCACAACCTTTTTGGGAATCAGCCTACCTGCTGTAGTTGACGGCATTAAGAGCAAAATTGTCAGATTGCTTGAAACTAAAACTGTGGTTTAGCCAATTAGGGCCCCTGTGATGCTGAGAGCTGTGGGGAGATGTTTAAGGAATCAATAGCTAGTTAATTTCATGCAGGGCACAGAGCGTGGAGCCAAGCCTGGCGATTATGTTTGAGAACACTGAAGTAAATAAGAGTGTTTACCCGTGTATTTATACATCTCAAAAAAACAGATTCCTGGCTGGGAACACAGTGACATTATACACGCTTAATTGAAAGACTTGACAAATAGGCTGTCCGCATTCACCGGCTTAGCATTGATTCAGGGTGAACGGGAACAGGACCGAAGCTTTACTGCGAAACAGACCATTTTCAAGAGAAAAGTCTTAAGTTGAAAGTGAGAGTTTTGCAGCCTATTCACTGTCTCCTCAGGCTTACTGCTGCAGTCTCTTGATGAGACCTTGGCTTCAGAGCCTCAGATGTTTTCACACTCCGTGATCAGCCAAGAATCTCAAGTGGTCATGAAACACGTTTTGAATGACGCCGTTTTGTCACTCAATCATTTTTCATTTAAACCTCAAAACAAGGAGGAGAGGCTTGCTGGTTAAGCTGAAAAGAACCTGGGTGTTAAAAAGTAGGACAAGAGCATTTAGGCTACGTCCACACTAATTCGTTTCGTTTGAAAACGCATCTTTTTTTCTCCGTTTCGCCCTCCCGTCCAAACTGAGACGGAGGGAAAACGGAGCGTTTTTGGTAGTGTGGACGGCCAAAACGGAGCTTTTATTAAAACGGTGACGTATGTTAGTCATATGATGCAGTCATGTGACCACTTTAACTAAGACGGTCAGACGGCATCGTACCGCAGTTGTTTTGTTGTTTTGTTTGCTCAGTTTCAGTTTAGTTTCAGTCAATAAGTTTTTAGTGGCCGTGTTGAAGATTAATATGTTGTGACTCAGAGCAACAACTCCACCTCATTATCATTCCATTTGACACATTCGGTGCTTTGTCTCGCCATTTCGCCGCTCGTTTTAAAGAGCCGGAAAGTAAATAAACAACAGGCAGGTCGGCTCGTCTAACATTTCACGCATGCACGGTACTGGACGCGTAAAGGGTTGAAAAACGACTCAAAACGTAGTGTGGACGGGGATCGTTTTTCCACGAAAGCTCCGTTTTCCAAAAGATCCGGACTAGTGTGGACGTAGCCTTAGAGACTACAAATACTACCCTAGAGTGATACTGAGGTGGGGGAGTCTGTTTCTTTGTTCTTTGCCCGCTTTGTGACAAGTTGTAAGTTTCTTATTGGTACTATTTCATTAACACAGTTTTATTCTGTTAATTTAGCTGGTTAGTGAAAGACACAAGCTTCGCTTAATCATCTAGTAGGAGTTGGAAGAAGAAGAGAAAAAGAATCAAATCCCATCTAAATCCAACTAACCAGCCAAATCATCAGCAAAGTTTTCCCCACAGCATTAAAAGTGTCTGCAAATCAAGTTTCAAATGTGAGTTTCTCAGAGAAACTAACACAGCTCCACAGAGACCAAATATGTGGAGTCTGAACTGCCAGAACATAGATTTCCACCTCCTTCATCCATCAAGGAACAAGAAGTTTCAAACTTGAAAAATGTTTCCCCGCTGGAAATAGCTCAGGGGTTTCACAGCATTATAAGCAGGCCTGTGAAGGTAAAACATGGCCTTAGTCCTTAATAGGAAATTAAAACATTAACTCGTGTGTTAGATTTTAGGCCATTCTTCAGAGGTCGCCTTGAGAGGTCATTTCACCAGGTCACAACGATAACATGTGACTAAAGAAATAATCTTTAGTTATATATTTTTTTCTTATTCCAAATAAGTTCAACAAACAAACCGGCATTACCCTGTGTGTTCTGTATGTAAATGTAAAACCATTAAGAATTAAGAAAAAAGTCATTTGTAATCAAAAGCAGCAGGATGCTTAACTTTTAAATAAAACATTAGTGGAAGTGACTAAATGGGAGTTTAAGCATGAAAAAGAAGAGAAGAAGAAAAGTGAAAGAGCTTTAAAGTTGCACTGTGGCTAATGGCAGCATGGGGTGAATCTAAAGTGTTAGAGTCAGAGGCACATGGACCTCTTTAAGGTCTGACTCCAACTATCAGCCACATATAATGGGGAAATTCAGTCTAGCTGTAGTCGTGTGTAGGCAGTCTGTGGGCAGCTTCAGACTGCTTGTCTACCGGCAGTCAGTGTCAGATCTATGTTGTACAGCTGGTCTGTGGGCCGCTCTTGCTTGTGCTGTTGCGTGCCTGTCAACCAGCCACGGACAAGGTCAAAGTTTTAACATACAAAGAGCAAAAATGAAATTGAGGGATAAAAATAATGAAAACTGTCCCCTGCAGCCTGTGCTTTTCATACTTTGTTTTAAAAAAAAAATCTTTGATGTTGTTTTTTTTGTGCTTCTCCCATTCTGGGTGAACTCTGTTGTCACTCCCTTCCCTGCTTTTGCAAAATATCAGTTGATCAGTGATCCACATCAAGCACCATACATTTGGGATTTACGGCAGTTGTAAACCCCCCTCTGTAGGCAAATAGCTTCACAAATATACACAACAGCAGTAGTATAAATTAAGTATAACATAGCCCTGAGGTCGCAGTTTGACCAACATTCACACCTCAACCCATATGACCTGGACAACTCCGAAGATGGTAGGGTGAGGAAACAACTCACAAACATGACTATGTCCTGGTGGGATTACTGCAAACGTCACAGCCTCACTATAGCTAAATAGCCGGGACTCTTTATCAGCTTTTCAGACTAAAGAAGCCTTTAAGAAGTGAGGTGAAGTGTTTTTTTCTGGATGCCTGAGAACCTACACAGACTACTTTATAAATGTTGATGATGCATTTGAGAGTGAGTGGATCACTTAAGCTGTAATGAAGCAACATGTCAACTTTCTGTGGTTTCTGGGCAAACAGTCTTAATCAGTCACATTCAGCCCCTGGTCATAGTTCAACCCTGTTTCGAAGCAGTTTGTGATGTAGTCGAGTTGCTGGACACAAATTTTCAAACATGTTTTTCTGTTCGTCAACGGATTTTCATCAGTCCGCTCTCATGCACTGATTAAAAGGAATAGAAAAAGTCCACATGTGAAGGTTGGAGGGGCGGCTTTGAACATGCTCATGCATATTCGGTGGCTTCACTGGTAGAGTCATCCACTCGTTAACAAGGAAACTGTGTTTATTCATACAGGACTGCTCACAGCTAGAAGTAACAATCTAAGGGAAAATGACATTTCAAAATGAGATACAAGAATATAAAGACATATTCTGTGGTTGACTGGTCCTCACTGGTGTCATACAGGATGGTTCGTTGGTATCCCTTTATCTTTAAATCTATTTGTGGTCGATTCCCCTCACATTTATCAGAGTACATGTTACACAAACAAATTAGTCATAGCCTGCGGTCTCAGGACTTTATTACATTCACAGTTCCATCAGTTCAAACGTAGCTCAGAGAGAAGGCGTTCTCCTTTTCTGCCTCGTCTTTAAGCTTCTCAGTTGATTTCACTTTCAGACTTTAAAAGATTTACAAATTATTTTGTGAAACCATCACTGGGAACATGTTCTTGTTTTTGATATGATTGTGTAAATATTAGATATTTGGGGTTCATTTATTGTTGTATTTGTTGGACCTGTGATCCTTTTGTGATTCAGCCCGTCCTGTATCAGCTGTTATTTGGTTAGAACTGCGCAGCTGGTTATCACTCAAAATCAATGATATCCCACAGTTTAATATATTTGATTTTACCTTCTATATGGATAATTTAAATCCATCTATCTCTACTGTGATTAACATCATCATCCTCTTAGGCAAATACCATATACTTTGTAAACCGTCCTTCAAATGGTTAATTAACGACTTTACGTATTACTTCATGTCACTTAAGAAACTGAAACAGATCTGTTAAAATCTATGATGACATTTCTCATCTGTTACTGTCTCTTTTTGCTTCCAGTGTTTTTAAACCTGTGCTCTCTTTTTGTTATTCTGCACTTTTAATACTGTGAATTTCATATATATACATATATATATGTGTGTGTGTGTGTATGATTTCCATCTGTTCACCTTTTTTAGCTTTTGGAACCCAAAAAGTCAAGTTTAGACTTGATTAGACTTAGATTCTTGGGAATCACCCTAAACAATAAAAGATGGCGGCTGTGTTTGGCCCTGCCTCTGCTGCTGTTGCTGTCTCTGTGTTTGTCTTTTTGAGTTGCCCTGTTCCCTTTGTTTTATCGACTCAGAGGTAGCTTTTAAAAAACAGCTAATGACCTCCCTATTCAGACAGCCATTAGAGTAATTCTGTGTCTGACCTTGCGTTGTTCGTGTTTTGTTGCACTTGTTTTTTTCCCTTGGTATCAGGCACTTTGTGACCTTGTCTGTAAAAGTGGCTTTACAGATAATCTTTACCTGCCTACTTTTGTAATTCGTGCCACGAGCGGTTCTCTTCTTCTCACCGGGAGCGCTTTCTTTGCAGCAATTCCCAACTGTTGACGATGAGATGCATCTGTTGCTTGGACTCATGGAAGCACAGATTTGGGATGAACAGCTGATAACTGTAATGAATTCATCCCCTGCAGTAGAGGTAACTCTTGGTCTCTTCTTCCTTGAAACAGTTTTATGGTTTTTACAACTGCTCTTGAAGAAACTTTCAAAGTTCAAAGGACTGACTTATCTCCTAGTCCTGAAGTAATGATGTTTCTCTAAACTTTGATGTGCACTGCTGTCATTGAGACAAACAGTGGCTGCGTAGAGAAATCTAATATAGGTTTATATAGTTATGATGTCTTGTTGTCTCAATATTTCAATGTAGAAAATAGTTACTCATTCTAATACTTTCTCTTCACTTTTTACGATGTTCAAACTTTTCAACATAATACAATGTTTTTGTCATTCAGAGAAGAAACGGTTAGTCCACTAACATAAAGTTATTAACAACAACTCTGATAACCCTTAATAATTTTAACTCAAATAATTATCCAAGTAAAATTATAAGAAAAAAAAATAATCGCTAGGTTACGCTCATCAAAATTAAAGTTTGCTGCTGTTCTTTGCCTTATATGATTTTATTAATGGTGCTCATTTTCTCTCAGGTTCTGTCCTCGGGTCCCTAATGGCTGTGTGTGCATGTGTGCATGCGTGTGTGTTCAGAAATGTCAACCAGGAGGCTGTATGAAAATCATATCCGGCTGTAATTATGAAAAATGGCAGCGTGCTCATCCTGAAGTGAGGCATCATTACAGGCTCGAATCTGTGAGACAGAGCGAGATGAGAGACTAAGCAGAAAAGGGACGGACAGGAGGGGGTTGGGGTGGAGGGGGTGGGGAGGGGAGACCGAGGTAAATGTGCATCCATTATGTGAAGAGCATGGTGTATTAGTCGCTGTGGCTTAGGTGGCGGTCATTATGTTTCTATCCACTCGGAAAATATAGGGCTAAACACTCGACGACCAGAGCAAAGCTGCATTAGACGCTACAATATTCGCAATACAAACTGGTGCAGAAACCAGAGAAACTGAATGAGAGGATGTTACATTACTCCATGTGTTGATGTCAGGTCTGCTAACAGTGATGACAGACATGTGGGTTGGATAATGAAGGGCAGCTACTGTTGCCATTTAAGCCTGTCTTAAAAACAGCCGTGTGCCTGTGTGATCTTTGAAATAGGTCTTATTAGCTGTAATCGTTCATCCTGTACATGTTGGCCTTTAAGAGGTCCCCTTTTAAAAGTTTCTTGAATAGGAGTGTTGGAAGGCAAGATCTACAATCCTTCTTTTAAAGGAAAAGATAAAAAAAAGATTTCAGTTTTTTGGGGGAAAAAAATATAAAGCCTCATATTATCTCCGGCTTTTCAGATTAGTCAGTCAAATGGACATCTCCCAAAGTTGCAGCCATTCTGCTCTAAAATTCCCTCTTTGTGTTGCAGATCCTCCACAGCAGCTCAGCAGGGACTCGGTATCCGTGGAAAAACAAAGCGGGCCTTTTTTTTTTTGTTATGTACAAGCGATGTTCTAAAAGTTTTCATAATGTTGAAATTTGCTTTGGGGATCTGTTGGTATTTGGGCACAAAAGGCAAACAGGTAGGTGGTTTATTCAGCCGAAGCAGCTCAAAGCAGTTTTTTTTTTTCCTTGTTATTATTTTTTGTTTTTTTGAAGGTTGAAGATGTGTCTCAGATTTTCAGCTGAGATTTATGTCTGCTTCCTCAAACAAGAGAAAACCACATACTGCAGGAATGACAAGTAGGTGCTTAAAATTTTAATTGAGCATTTTATTTAATCACTCCTTCAGCTCCTTTATAATGTAAGAAAATACCTTTCAGTTCACTAAATGACCACCGGCTGAAACAGGACATGCAGATCTGAGTGCAGTGTCATTTTTGCAGGCTGACCTGGTATAATGTACCATTTTTAACACACGTGCCACATGCTGCCACAGACACTCTTAAGCACAGCACAGGATGGTTATCACTCAGTATTTGCTGTATTGCACTACAATCACTCTTTGCTCGACATGCATTTCGTTTATAAAACTTTTCTAAAGTTTCACATTAACGTCAGATGAGCTTTTCATCAATGATTACATTTCTTACAGGCAAAGAACCAGATTTATCAGTTTTAATAGAAGCGAATCAAAGTATACAGGGATATTTTTATGGCCAGTATCAGCAGGAGGAATGATTCTAAAAAGGAAAACATGTCACTAGTTAAAAAAAAACAACATAAAAAACTAAAAAAAAAAAACCAACTGTACATGTCTCTTTTAAGAGTGTTGAATTCAATGAATGAAAGTTTATTAAAGACAGGAATCGATTGTCTGCATTAATCTGTGCGCAGAACTCGAAGACCTAAAGTGACCGCGCGCTAAGCCTCAGCCCCCTTTGTTACTGCCTTTTAAAAACTTAATCAGCATATAACACAAAACAACGGCAAGATTTACAGATGATTTTTAGCATGAAATGATAAATGATGCTGATTTTAATCACACCAGTCATAATTCCAGTTATTGATAATTTTGTGTTTGGTGCTTTGAGCTTGTTATAAGTTGCTTAACACGTTACATCAGATTGTGCTGAAAGACTGAGACTAAACCTACACGTGCCTGAAAAAGAAACTTGGCATCCTCAACATAAACTACAATACAATAACCCTCCACTATAATTTTGCGTTATAGTTTATGGTTAGTTGTTGAAGTATCGAAAATATAACAGCCTGTTATTTTGTTACTGCATTGTCAACTCCCCATTCTTAAGCAAAACAAAGCTATAAGACATATTAACCATATGGTACGACGCTAACGGCTGTAGCTAAATTTGACACTGCTTAATCCTCTCCTTACAGATGGACAGACAGATGCATCAGTTAATGCGTTAAATGTTAGTTCATAGGACTACAATGTTTAAGAAAGGGTTTCCAACAGAAATGTCACAACCAAGTGGCCAACCCAGAAGAACGGACTCACCTGCAGACAGCACTCGGAGGCACTGGAAGTTTATGTGAACAATGCTTTTTATACTGATAGTAAAATGTGAGATGCGGCGACTCCGCCCAGAGCAGTCACCCAGACCATGACAAGAAAGCTTCTTCTCTCTATAAAAAAACATGGCAGCACAGCTTAGCTTTGCAAAGTAACACCTGAAACCACAAAGCTTCTGGAACAATGTCCTTTAGAGTTATTTGTGTGTTTCTATTAGAACTATATTGTTAGATTTTCCAACTTTGTAACGTATTGTGTTATTTAATTTAAAAAGCGTTCTTACTGTGTTTGTATGTGTTTAAAATCTGTTTCTGATTTGGAAAGACCAAAGTGGAGACTGTTTGGCAATAATGCACAACGCCATGTTTGCAGAAAGCCATCCCTACAAACACCTCACATCAAGGGTCAAACATGGTGGCGGAGGGGTGATGCTTTTGGTTTGTTTTGCAGCCACAGGACAGGGTTTAGTCCAAGTCCAGACTAAACCTGATTGAAATGCTGCAGTGGGACCTTAAATAAGCTGTGAAGATATGGATGCCAGCAAATGAACTTGAGCAACACTGTAAAAAAGAGTGGACCAAAATTCCTCTACAATCATTTAAGCTACTGATAAAGTCACCCCAAAAGTATTAGTTCAAGTTCTTGTTGCTAAAGGACAAGCTACTGAAACCCGGGAACTTACTTTCTCTTTCCACATAACTGTAGATGGAAAAAGAAAGAAATCCATCCCCGTGCATCAGAAACATCATTATCTTAAGGTCATTTTCCACTGAAATAAATTGCTTTCATATTATTAGAACATCATCACTTTCTCTATTTGGAAAATTCTTCATAACATATTAATGATCATTTTTCAAATCGCCCATTATTTTCTTAATACCAAATTAGGTTTTATAACTCGCTATTAACTGCAGTGAATGAATTATCCTGGAGAGAACTGCTACATACGGGAAAAATTTGTCGGCCAAGGAAAAAGCTCCGGGAAAAAAACGAGATATTTTCCACCCAAAGTTTGAGAACTTACATGCAGGAAAAGATTTGCTTGTACTCGGTGCCCTGGTAGATCTATTTGAATCACGAATAACATCATAAATTTGCAAAGCACAAGGAGCCAGGGATACACAATGAACCATTGACTGGGAGCTAAAATCCCTGAGACAACATTTGCATCTCAATAAAAAGCCCTTACATAGCAGGTTAAGGCCTCCATCTATCTCAGCATGCAAAACATCAAATCATAGCAAATTGTTAACAAATAATGTGTTGACTGGGACAGTAATTATAGAGACATATGCTCATAAACGATACACAGCATGTAGCATATGTACATTGATATGTGTTTATTTCCTTTCTAGGATATTTCTCACGTCTCGGGCTTACAAAGAAAAGTTTTACTTGCCTAATTGACACTGAATAAATCTAAGAATGGTGAAAGAGAAAACAGAAATGCAGTGTGCTGAGAGCATGGATTGCTCTCAGCACACTGATAAACTCTGGTGGAGGCATAAACATTAACAGGAGGTGTTATTCCTGTGTGTCTTCTGGTGTTATGAACACAGTTATATCATCATTGCAAGTTTTTCGGTTTGTTGCCAATAAGGAGGACATACACGAGCAGCATTTAGTCTGAAACAGAGCTGCTAGATGTGTCTGCATCACATCAATACTGACAAAATGTAGTCACAAACCATCCTTGTTCCCTATCTAGGCGAAAGCTCGTCCTTGATGGGGAACACACATCCTCTCTGGTATAACTGTATTATTTTTAGCTGAGCTTAGATGCACCAGCCAGATAAAACAGAGCTTTCCTTGAAATGCTTCCATCGCCACTTGTTTGTAGATGTTTACATTTACACGTCTTCTCGTCCGCGTTGCAACTGGAGGTTTTTCATCAACTCGGGTGCTTAAAAGCAGCAGAGCAGCTGCTAACAGTCTTTCCCATTCAAGGTTAGGGATGGATTTTAATTCAAAGTCCTCTTTCACTCACAAGGTTGCTGTTTCTGACTGAGTGAAATCAGTTTCTATCACTGCACTAAGAACTCACTGATTGCTTTGCTAAAAGGCAGATTGCCACACTTTTCTTTTTCACGTAGGTCTGCAAATACTTGCTATCTATTAGCCGAGCATAAGTAAAGCTTGAAAAGGTTGACCTTTTGAAAGATGCAGGCTACAGCGCTAAGGCACAACACTGAAGATATGATTTTTATACTTTTGGTTTTGCAACCGAATCACCGGGTTTTTGCCAACCAGTTGGAGAATGCACATTTTGCTTGTCAAATAACCAAAACAGCAGACAACATCACATGGTAAGAGGTCCTGTGTCTGCAAAACCTTAGTAATGTCAAATGCTGTTGTCTGTTCATTTTTTTGTACGGTGGAAAATTTCCTGAGAGAAATTAAGGATTTTTACACTATTTTTTAGAAGTAAAATGTGATTAAATCTGGTAATTATTTACAATATTGCAGAATACAGCTGAAACATTTTAATTGCCATTATTGTCTATTTCATTGGTTGTGTTATCAAACACAACCAAGCACATCTGTTGCATTATAAAGTCGATCATCGACTTGTGGGATTTTAAGTGCTTTGTTTTTCTCTGTTATAAATTGTTAATTTGTTATTTGTTATTAGCAACATCTGCCAGACTAAGAACCTATGCAAAATACAGCTTTTTACAACTAATGCTCAGAGACAGCCAGCTTTAGTCGATTGGGCTAGTTTGTGGTTAAGGGCACAAGAAGAATCTAGGTGTTCACAAAAGGATGGAATCAAACAGTTCAATTACTGCATGAGAAAGAAATCAACAAATAAAAGAAAATATTGTGTTCTTGTCAACCTTATTCGCTGGGTGTCTTTTTCTTCTTGTTTAGGCCATTTTGACAGCTATTTCAATGGCAAAACTTTTTAACTGCATTACTTTTCCACAGCACCTTTTTTTGGTCCATAAACATCCCTTTTTTTACTTCATTCTCCCGACAGGGTGACCCTGTTTTCTGCTCAGACAGCCAGATTTTAGTTTCCCTTCAATACAAAACTTTGACATCAAACCAGGTTGTGTTCTTACACATGGTTTTGTGTTCAGCTTTCTGGCAGGTCACTACTGCTTACACCTGCTGCTGGCACAGTGCCTATTGGAGCTACTCTCTAGCTATGGCAAGCACCCACACAATCACTATTAACCTGTTTACTGTTGTTGGCGTTTTCTGTGCTGCTTCTTAACCTTTTTTGGTCAGAAAAAGTAAAATTTGCACAGAGTTTGGTTTGAGACTTTTAGCGGTATTTCTATTGAGCTTTTAGCTATAGTGCTATAGCATACATCTTTAATGACTTTAAAAACACAAGAGATATATAGATTCACTCACATAAAGCAAGGCCTATTAACTTCTTGTTGGTGATCATTATGGACTACAGCTGTGACTTTATCTTTGCCAACATTAAAAGGATTTATTGACAGCACTCACTTGACCAATACTTAGAGCAATGGAAAAGTCTAAGGAACTCAGTGAAGATCTAGGGTGGAAGAATACAAGCTGGGAAGGTCTCTTGGAGCCATTTCTAAACAATTGCAAGATCAGTTCAAACAATTGTATGCAAGTACAAATTATTTGGTTGTGTCACCACTTTGCCACCCGGGCTCAAGCCTTGAAACTGGAAACAGCTGCAGCGCCAGCGTCACTGCCCACAGTAAAGCCAGTTTAACATTGCCATGCACTGAGAGAGGTGCTGACCAAGACAGAAGCTCCTGCTCCAAAATGAACTTTCAAGCTCGACTGAAATTTTCCACTGTCCACATATACAAGCCAAACGCTTTCTGGAGAAAGTTTTATAGTCAGAGACAAAGGTTGAGCTTTTAGGCAACAATGAAAAGATGTGTGTTCGGAGGAGTTTTTCAAACATTGTACCAGCCGTTAAGCACGATGGTGGTAGCTGCATGCTGTGAGGCTGTTTTGCTGCTAGTTATATTGGTACATTGCACAAAGTCGATAATAAAGAACGAGGACTACCTCCAAATTCTTCAGCTTTACCTCAAATCAATAAGTCGACGGCTGAAACTTGAACATAGTTGGTTGTTTTGACAGGATGACGATCTGAAATTCACATTAAACTGGTTTTGGAATGGACCAGGCAGGCTGACATTAAACCTCTGGACTCCCAAAGCCTCCTGCTTTGAAGATGTGTCTCTATCAGGAAACCGACCAGTTTAAATCTACCAGTTCTGCCAGAATGGTCAGTTACAGCTACCAATAGTGTTTGCACGAGGTACAACTTCCAGAAATTATTTTGAACCACAAATTAGTAGAGGTGTGTATATATTGAGCCTGTATATACAATTTTGACCCTTTGTGGATTAGTGAAATAAAAATAAAATCAAACCAGTCCATCCGTCTTTTTTTTTAAAAAGTCATTGAAGATGTATGCTCCATAACTGTTTCACACTAGAAACAAAAAAAATTCAAAGAAATCAATTACCCTGACATTCATGCTTGACTAGTATATATAACAGAGTATAATACAGTGTATATAAACTTATGATTCCAACTGTATTTATCATTATAAGGTTGTAAACAACAGAAAAATACTGCTCGGTGCATTTCAAACCAGGCACAGTAAGTCAAAGTCAGACAGGATAATCACGAAGTACCTGAGCAGCATCTCATCATATTCTCCTGAGTGGATGGCTGTGCAGCAATAAGATAATATGTGTGAAGACGTGTAGCCGGCTCTCTCTCAAAGGAAACAGTGAGCACATGCTGCAGGGGTTTCATTTCAACGCCTGCCACCACCATTGATTTAAGGCCCGGCATCAGCAGAAGCCTCATTTAGGAAAGTTTCGCCTGCCTGGGCCTGCTAAAAGGTTATTTAGCTGCCCAGTGCTTAGAAGCAATGGGTAGAGGCTAAAGAAGAGCGCAGATATTGTGTGCTCGTGTTGGCTATTGATTGTTATGACCTGTTTGTGCAGACCTGTTTTACGGTGCGTCCACAGCTGGTGTCAAAAGAGAAGCAGGATTGACCCAGGGTGCAAAGGCTTGCAGGGAGTAATTTGGATGGTCGCCGTTAAATGGTAAACAAGTTTACCAGCACAGCAAAAGCTTGCTAATAAGCACATGGTGTGTTATTGTTACAGCTGCTCTGTCCTGCACTTGTGTACATTACCTCTGGCCTCAGACCTGGTTGCCAAATACTGTTAGTGGGCACACTTTGTGGTTCGGTTTGTTTTTTCCATGAAGTGACAATGAAATCAGACCTGCCAAGTTCAATGTGATGTGTCTTTGGGACATTCTGCAGTGTGTTTCTTCCAGGTTGTAAATCATTAAAATTAAAAAAGTGATGTTTTTACCCCCCATATTAGAAGTGTTAGAGAGCTTTAGAGGTAGTAGGATGATATTTTTTAACTTTCTAGTGAGAGCACAGACGGGAAATGTGTAATTATTATCACGAACAGTTTAAAACAAAGCAAATAAGCATTTCTGTAGCACAAATCCAAGTCCAAAATGTTGACTTAAGCAGTTAATGGATGAACAAATTTAATACAAGCTGATGACTTCATGTGATTACACTGTGAGTGGTATTCTCTTCTAATAGTGGAATAAAAATAATTTTGGTTAGTCAAAATATAAAAATGAAGCTGCCGACCTTCGTTTTTGCAGAACTGTCTGGCAGCACGTGTCATAAAGGGAATAATGATGATTGTAGATATGCAAAATAACTGAGGGAAGGCACAACTTTATCTTCAAAGGATACCTTTGCTGGAAGTGCAGACACTTTAAGCTACAGTATTTTGGAATAATTGGATAGTTTCAGGGGTTCTGATTTATGTTGTGTTAAATGACTTGGTGTAGGAAATTCATAACACATAAATAAACTTAAAACAGCTTCCCACCTGACCACCACAGATTTTCTGGGGGAAGAAAATTAGGTAGGAAGATACGGCTTAATATGAATTATGCAAGTTTTCTCAAAAACACCATTTAGGGATATTTATAGACACTTTAAAATTCCCCTATCCAGAAAACTGCTTGAGTTAGGGTCTTGAAATATTTTAAGGTAAATATGTGTGGCTGCGACTCAGGTGGTCTACCAATCACAAGGTTGGTGGCGTCTGCATGTCAAAGTATCCTTGGGCAAGATGCTGAACCCCAAGTTGCTCCTGATGTATCCATTACAGTGTAAGCGTGTGTGTGAACGTTAGAAAACATTTAGGCATTGATTAATTCATTCTGTTGTGCTAAAACTCACAGAAACAGTTATGGTAAATAAAGGTGCTTTATACTGTGAGGTGAAGACCCTACAATAATAGAGAGAATTAGTCGACCCCCTATGAGCAAGCACGTGGTGACAGTGGGAAGGAAAAACTCCCTTTTAGCAGGAAGAAACGTCTGACAAAACTAGGCTCAGGGATGGAGACAGAACATAAGACATACTTTGGAAGAGACCATAAATAAATGTGCACTCCAGACCTCCAAAAAACCCAGTTTCGAAATACATGAGAAGCTGAAAGATGTGTTTTATTTTGTCAAATCATTATTGTGCAAAGTAAAAATTACAGTGATTTAGTGGTCATTAAAATATGTTCAGAACTTGCAAAGCTCATAAATCCTGACACAGTCCTCTCACGTTCATAGGCTGCCTTTATAGGTTAAAAGTATCGGTATTGGCAATATTGGCCCTGTATTTACTTGGTATCAGATCAATACCAAAAACACAAACCACTATCTGGTACTGTGGCTCTATGAATATCAACTCTTAGGAGTGTAGTTCAAGTTTACATAAAATGATGGATATTGGAAACATTTGGATGACATCATTTGGCACATAGGGAATGATGCTTTGTTTACAGTGTCTGTATATTAAAAAAAGCACATAATATCATTTAAACGAGCCTAAATCAGGCAAATGGTTTCACAGATAGCACCCGGCACACATCCTCTCATCTTAGTCAGAAAAAAAAACCCTTCTTGCTGCGTCATGAGGTAGCATGAATCTAATTAAAATGTCTTTCTCTGCTTCCCACTCATGCGTAAATGTGAGAGTTTCAAAAAGTTAGATTGGCAAAATGAGAGAGAACGCCATCCTAAATTTCAGATTTATTATTAACAGAAACTTTCTCTTTCCACAAAAGCTCATTTGATTTCGATACATGGTGTCATATCTGGAGAATATCCCTCTGAAGATAGATGAAAATGTGTTTTTTTCCCCCTTTGTATTCATGCTTTAATATCTGTGAATCCAGGCGGCTGTGGTCAGGTGGCAAGCATTTGATGAACTGACATGGGATGGCCCTTTATAAATGAATCCTTAAAACAATATTTAAAAAAAAGGTACAAAAATGATAACCGCACCTTTTTTTTTAATAATGTGCACTGGTTTAACTCGACCTATCATGGCACACAAAATTACATAAATTGTGCATAACAAATTTATCATTAATCAATAAAACTTTGACCTACACTGAAACTAAACATTGACATTATGTATCAATGAATATAAAAGAAATGGCAATAATTTGTCTATTTAATCTCTGGGAGGCCACTCAGAGAGTTTATCCTCCATAGCAAATGCCCTGTTGTGCAAATTCAGGGAGGGTGATATAGATCTGCACCAAGAATTAATGGGTTCTTCTTTTGCCTATGCTCCTCCTTTCCAAGTTTTATGAAATCCATCTCTAGTTTTTTGTTATCAGGCTGACAGACAAACAGAGAATCCCGGCTATCCTCTTGGCTGAGGAACAATTAGCATGCAGCTGAGATACAGCTGCTCTCCTGGGATCGCTTGCCACCTCTTTGTGGAACTGAATGATGAGCTTCTGCATTGTTACAGTATTAAAATATTAGACTGATTGCATTTCAATCTGAATTTGGAACAGGGCATTGTTTTTGGCATAAGAGCTGGTCTTGAAAGCTCCACCTGTTATTTAAGCTACCACAGAGTATTAAGAAGTAAAATGCAAGGCCCCTGTAGAGCCGGTGAGGTTTGTAATTCAAGCAGTTTGTGGTAACGACCCGCTACGCCTTGCCCGAACAGCGATAGATTCTAATCAAAATCTAATCCGTCCCCCATCATCCTGTAGGAGCAGGTGTACATTAATCTGTTAGTAAAATTAAGCCTCTTGTTAAAGCCATGCTGTGTTTATCTTTTAATTAAAACCTGATAAATAGTTTACTACATAAATATCACGCATGCAGGGCATATGTGCTTCAATTACTGAACCTGTGTGTCGTTGTTTATCAGGGATAAGAGGTGTCCTATTGTGGTAAGATTCCTGCGAAGAATGGATTGAAGAGGCTTTTCTGATTTAAGAGGTTCTGTGTCTGCATGGGCATTGAATGTGTTTGCACATGCTCGATGTTTTGATACAGTGGTTTCTTTGTGTTTCTTCTAGGCCAGCCAGTCCATCAGTGATGCATGTATACAATGCCAATACCTTGATGAATACAGTGCCTGTCTGAAGATGGGATGCTTCTTTCAAGCAGCTAATCACGTACTTTTCTGAATATGAAAAGGATAAAATGATAGAATACCAAAATGCATAAAGCTTACTAAAAGCAAAGCAATATGTTAGTTTACTTTATTGAGACTCTTGTTAAATCAAAGCTTAATATATTGATGCACCTGATGTGCATATTACTTTATATGCTTTATTTGTTAAAACAAGATTATAGATAAAAATCTACTTTAAGTTAAACAAAATTCTATATGACAGGAGAATGAGGTGAATGACATTGTTCAGTTTTCAGTTTTTGTGTTATTAAACCTACTTCTGCTTTTTCTCCCTGTTTCCCTTCCTTAAAAATGGCTTCGTGAAAGCCACCCTTCCACTGAGACCACTCCTGATGAGGCTTCAGTTAACAGTGGATGGATCAATTGAAGCACCAGGTGCATCTCTCGTTTCCTGTGTTAGGTCTTTGCTGGATTCCTTTCCCTATTTCAGATACTTTCAGATACTGTTCATCTGCTGCTGCTTCTTTTGTCTGCCACTTGTCAAATTTCCTCACATTTTTTTAAGGACACAATGCACACCATGTTGAGATATTCCCGATATTTGCTAATAGCTCTTTTGGAGCTTAAAGGAGCAAAAATACTTTTTTATACCTGTTAAATTGGGTAATTTTTGGCAATTTTTTTTTGCTTCAGCTACAGAAATGGAAACAAATGATATGCTTTGTATGATGGATTGCTAGTGACAAAGTATATAAAGATGCTATTTAAAATTGGTTCTTTGCTACGTTGTATGTTTATGTGTGGAAAGATTGAAAGGTCAGTGTTAAATGGTTCAAAAACAAAGAAACACAAATAAAAAAATAAAAAAATAAACATTCCTCAGGAAATAGTGAGGTACAAGGACCGGACAGGAAATGAATGAAAAAGCAGCCAATGTCCAAAGAAAATGTGATTTCTGTCTTTCAATCATTCATTCAACAAAATACTGTCTCCTCCAATCATACTTCTACTGGAAGTAATCCTGTAGTTCTCTGAATTATTATCTTTCTAAAATGTCCACTTCAAATTCATCTTCAACTTCTAGAGTAGTAGCCTCACATTATCATCAAACATACATACATGTAGCATTCACGGTTAAATCAGTGACTGTGCACTGGGCAGACCCCGAGGCAGTCAAGCAACATCAAACCAAAACAGTCCCGTCACCAGGCTCCACAGGTAGTATGACTTTCTTCTCACATGCAGAATATGTTTACTGCGGCCAAACAACTCCATCTTTGATTTTTCTATCCCAAGGACATTATTTTAAAAAGCCTCATCTTTACCTTTGTTGTCGTGGCAAACTGCAGTTTTCTTTAAAGCATCCTACTGATCACTGTTGCCGTGGTGTAGATCAGCTGGTTAGTCTCGGTTATGGTCAAAGTAGGTATCGCCTGGCTGCATTCACATCATCTAGTAGATCTTCTGAGGGTACTTCACGTACAATGGTAACTGGCTATGGAGGATCCAGGTTTCAAGCTTCGCCATTAACCTGTCTTTTAGGTCAGTTCCTCTCGCACATTTTTCATTTATTTTGAAACAGATTCATTACCTATGTCCAGCCAGAGGTTGAAAATAGAAGAGGAAGTGTTCATGAATGAAGAATGTCAAAAAACATGTGAGTGCGAATGTTTATTCAACCATTTCTTCCAATTTTCCATCAAAAGCAATTTTATTATAGACAGCAAAGCCTTTCTCCTGGCATGGCATCAACCCATTCAGACCATATTTGTGTAACCTGTGTTTTTACCCCTTAATGAAATTTTGAAGAATACCTTCATATCTGTTGCCACACACAAGAGGCATCCAAAACATTTTTTTGTTTTTGATTTTTCTTCCTGGAGGGCTTTAAAGCCTCTTTAGATAAAGCATGCATTTCAATAGCATCGGGAACAGCGACCACACATGTGAGAGGTTCCACCTGCACCTCCCTAAGGAGACTGGGTGCCTGATATCAGACAGGACTGTCAACTCATTAAACTGTGTTTCCATCTTCTGTCTCACATTGCCACTCCAATTGATTTCTTTCAGGGAAGGGACTCGATTTTCTCCTAACCAGTCCTTAGAGACCAAAAATCTGGCATTATTTTTAGTTGACACTGATAAAAATCAGTGAGCAAGGAGGCTGATTTTGTCATAGACAGAAGAGAAGGATGGACTATATACTAAAAATGCTTGCCTGTACAGGCCTGTCTTCTGCTTTCTTTAGCTTGACCGCAGCGTTAGTCCGGCCCATTGATGACGGCCTATGCATTAGGCCTCCAGCGGCACTCATCAGACTGAGAGCCTGTAGACTTTAGAAGCTATTGTTTTACATAGTTTGTACTTAGTTTGTAAAGCGGGGATATTCAAAGGTCTGTCTCTTGACAAAATCATCTGGAAGCCCTAATTTCATAGATCTGACAGATTTGATAATTAAAGAATGCATTTACTTTTTCCATGTGACTGGTCTTTTTTTCCCTTTTAAATTCCCCGAAATTAAAGAAATAACTTCAAAATCTTAATTTTGCTCTATAAATACAGAATCCTTGCAAGCTGTCAACTGGTCAGCAATTTCAAAGTATCAGACAGAAGTGCTTTTTTGCATTTTTATTTCGTTGTATGCTCCTGTCATTTACAAACAATTAACTTTAAACCCGTTTCATGCTGAAGCCCGGGACTATCAGGAGGGGCTGACTTTTTATTCTATCACAGCCCTGTTTTGGAGGCAGATGTGGTTTGTGATGACTAAGCCATAACCTGTGGCTGCCGCTGGTCGATCTTGGTTTAATGAGTTTAGTGTGGCAGTTGTGGGAGTCAGATGAGAAAAAGGAGGGTGTAACCAAAGCTGTCTGTCTTTATTTGCAAAACTCTTGTTCCAGAAGCAAAGTAAAAACAAAAAAGAAGGTCACTGAAAACAAGAGACAGATTCGTGCATGAAAACCAACAAGAACAGTTTGAGTTAGGCTCATTAGCTCTTGTGAGACCAGTGTCTTCCAAACCAACGAACGTTTTATAATTCCAGCAGTTGCTCAGTAAGATAAAGTGTAAATTGAAAAGCCATCATTAAGAATGTGTGAGAAAATACTTAGACGGCATGAAGTTTCGGACATTAAACTCTAAAAAGAATTGGAAGCACTCTAACGATATTAGATAGGAAATTTACACTGGATCTGGAAGTAGTTCACAATTAAAGTACCGGGGGAATAAATGAATTGGGCATGAAATTGTTCTGCAGTATATTAAAAGAATTGCTTTCAACTTGGACGGCGCCTTGGGAGTTTTTTTTTTTTTTTGATACACTCTAAGATATGAAGTAATGGTGTGTTACACTTTTGCTGCAGCAGAGAGGAAGTGGAAATGAGCGAGGGAGGAGTAACCGGAAACAAAGAAGGGAAAAATACATCATCTGCTGTGGGTGAGAAGGAAACTCATTAAAAAAGGGGGACGTGTGTCAGTATTAGATGTCAGTGTTTAGCTTTTCTAACCTCAGTTTGGAGCTTTCATTGCCATTAGATTTAAATCCCACATGTAAGGATCTGGGGTTGTTTCTGTTGTCATTTTGTTTTGTTTCTTTATTTAAATAGTGGCCTTTGAAAAAACTAAGAATGATGTTTAACACAATGCTTAGTTTTACCTATTTTACTACTATAAACCTAAACGATTCTTATCATCCTGTAAACATATACTCACTAAAAAAATGATATTCTGTGTAATAAAAAGTGACTGTCATGAGAAGACCCAGTGTGACCTGATAAACATAAGTCTAAATAAGGATGTAAGACATAAATGCTAAAACGTCCAAAAACACACAATGGATATACACACAAGGTATTTATACGTATGTCTACAAATATATATGTTAGGCTTGGCAACTGTCATTTGTTTACAGTTACCCTTTATTTTGTAATGTGATGACATAACTCTGTTTCTTGTTGTTTGTTATTAATCTCTGTCTCTCTTCCACAGCACAATCCGTCACCGCGGATGGCCGCCCCTCCCTGAGCCTGATTCTGCTAAAGGTTTCTTCCTGCCAAAAGGCAGTTTTTCCTTCCCACTGTCGCCAAAGTGCTTGCTCTTAGTGGGTCATTTGATTGTTGGGTTTTTCTCTGTATGTATTATTTTAAGGTCTACCTTACAATATAAAGTGCCTTGAGGTGACTATTGTTGTGATGTGGTACTATATAAATAAAATTGAATTGAATTGTTGATCTTGTTTCTGTATTCTTTGTCTTTGTTTATTCCTACTTGTGCATCTGTCTTTATGTCGCTCTCTTTCTTTCCCACCTATTCAGCTTTTTCTACAGAAGTCAGGGGAGGTGGACTGTAATGAGGGGTCTGTGGAGTTGCTCTTCCTCTAATCTGTGGAGGGAGGGTCTGCAGAGGAGTCTGCTCCACTGATGAACGTTATTGACATGTACTCTCTGAAACTCAAAACCCTCTGCTGACAGGGGGTTTGTCTTCCTGCTAGATATAAAACAAAGAACATTTTTGTTATAAAAATTCTTAATGTCAAGAACATCCTAAAATATTCTTTGTTGTTATTGTCAATGCTATAGTGACAAACTGAAATGTTGAGATTCGAATTAAACAAATGAAATATATAGCTGGACTGTGCAAAAATCTTGAGGCACTTGTAGTTGGAGATGGACCATTAAAATGGTCTTGAGTTCTCCAGACTTTCTGAAGGTCTTGAACATTTGTATTTGGACACTGGCTGCTTTTTCACTCATTTTCAGTCTAGTCCTTGTAGGTGACCATTTTCAGAGGAATTCTTCCTCTTCTTTGTTAAGCCACTTAACAATGACTCAAGCATTTTTTTTAAATGCAACAATAAATGAAAGTTGTGTGTACACAATTTTAAATGGTATCTTTTTGGCTCTTACTAACCTAACCTAACATAACTAACATTTTGACAGGATTCAAATTGTATTTCTGCAGCAACAAGATGACTCCCAAAGGCACATTAGCTCTATGCATATATGCATTGTTTTTGTTATTCGTTTTTTGGCGTGGCAATGATCAAAAACACTGCTAATGCAGTAAAAATCACACACAGCAGAGCACCTACAGTCGTGGAGTCCCCAGAGTCCTCCACATTAATGAAAGGATCATCTTTGCAGAGAACAGAACAAAAAGCAGCCAACATCCAGAGAGGAGCTTGGAATGCCCTTCAAGAAGCCAGCTACGTAAAGAAATGACAAGAAAGCTGCCTGAGACAGTTTAGTGTTGAATATTAAAAGTGGTCATACCAAATATCGACTTTCAAGCTTGTTAGAATTGCACAATCTCTCCCTTTTGCCTTATAAACTGTTTCCCACGTATGTTTGTTTCAATAAAATGCTGCACCTATAGAAGAATATAAGGAGATGAGACTACCTCACAGTACTGTTTAATTTAAAGGAATAGGGAGGGTGTTAAAAAACAAAAACACTAATGCGCCATGGTTATGGGGGCTAGTGTCCTTATCCTCACTTTTCTCTTTTTGCTCCTCTAATCTCTCTCTCTACCTCTAGTGCTCTGCTTTTCTCACCACCTACTCTCACACAGGTCCAGTGACTGGTTGGAGGTCTTGAGAGGCGTGCCTCTCAATAGCTGCAGCAGGGGTGTTTGCCCACCTGTCTCCCATCGTCTCATCACCGGGCAGGCTTTCCTTCTCCACTGGATTTTTTTTCTTTTTTCTTTTTCAGTTTTTAACTGTGTCTCTTACAGCTCAAAAAAATCTTTTGTTTGTGTTTGTTTGTTTGTTTGTTTGTTTGGGGGGAGGGGCGTATGGCAACATGGTGTTCAGCACTGATGCCTCACAGCAATAACATCCTGGGTTCAAATACATCATCTGCGTCTTTCTGTGTAGATTTTGCATGTTATCCCCTTGTTGAGTTCTGTCCAGGTACTCCAGCTTCCTTCCGTCCAGGGTGTATACAGCTTCTTACCTTTTGGTACCTGGAGTAGGCTCCAGCACCCCCTGCTGAATTTGATAAGTGGATGTGTTGGAAGGCAAAACCTAATATCAATTATCTGCTTTGTGTTTTATGGACTCTGTAAACAAATCTTTGAAACTGCTTCCATTGTCTGAGTCTATGTTTGGGTCATTCTGTCTTTAGTCAAACATGACAAAATAATAAGTTCAATGGACTGATCCAAATAGTCAGAGATCAGGGAAGCACTTTTTAAAGAGTTATTTAAAAACCATTTTGTGATGCAGCAGGAGAATATTTTTCCACTGAATCAATTTGGGGCTTTTTTTTTCTTCCTGCATTTTCTCAACATATTTGTAATTTTTTTCCTATTCTTCTTAAAGTTACATTTTTATCACCTAGTGCATCCTGCATATGAGTCCTCTTTTGACCACTGATGAGGCTCAGTTCAAAGTCTTTGTTGAGGAAATAAGGTTCAGGAAGAAGCAGAAGGATTGGGCTGAGGCAAAGCCTAAAAACGAAGCAATCAAAACACTAAGAAACTGAGACAGAATTATCAACAATGTGGCAGAGAACCAACGCTAAACACAGCTTAAATACACAGGGAAGACAAGTAGACGCAGGTGAAACACTTTGGGCGGAGCAGGTAATCCCACAGGAGGGAGACACAAGAAGAGTAAGTAAAAAAATTACACAAGTGTCTGACGGACCAGAGACTGTTAGCATGGGCTTGGTGGGAGACTCGGATGATGGCATCTAGAAAGACGGGAGCTTATCTGCTTCCCTGGAAGCAACAGGGATCTCCATAGTACTCTTTTTTACTCTTCCTAGTTACGTGAAGTGGAGATAACTTTATAATACAGCGTGTTTTTCAAAGCAATTTTTTCCAATTTCCTACAAAATACAGGTGTTTGGCTCAGTGGCAGAGATGCAATCATAACAATAAGCAGCACAATTTTGGGCCAAAATTTAATCATCATCTGCTGCAACAAATGCTTCCTTCTGTAAAACAACATACAGGTGTGTGTGTGTGTGTTTTTTTGCGTGCAGAGACTTGTGCTTTCTTAAACACACAATGAAGTTAATGATGCTGGCCCTCTTACCGGGGCCTCATGTCTTCAAATTGACCATCAATGTGGAAACGGGTTTCCCTCAACAGATGGCTCACGCAGAGGTTCAGACAGATTCATTTGTTCCCCTAAACAAAGTTGTCGCCATCAACTGCCAGACTGCTGACACCAGACCCCTATTAGTGTAGTTTAGTGGTCTGGGCGGGAGACTGAACGTGAACTGACGCAGCAAAACGAGGGGAAAGTACATCCATCTGTTCTGCCCCCCCCCCTCGCGCTACAGTGAGCGGATCCGTCTATCCTTTCATCCATCCACCCCGCTTTCAATTACTTATGAGACATTAGCTCTGTATGTAATTAATTGGTGCTGTTAATAGTGGATGCATCAAGTTAATGATTGTTAATTAAGGAGATGTTTTGGTGTTGTTGATTAGGCCTACGGGGCACATATCTGTTGTGGTTTATGTAAACCGTCAAGCCTCCTTTTGTCTGCATTTAATGAGCTAAGTCATGGTTCGGGCTGCCATACTGCAGGTAATACAGCACGAGGGGCTGTTTAATCTGGCAGCAACAGCTTAGATTTGCGTGTATGCTGGAAGTGTTAGATGACGACCAGGACAAAGGAGATAATTCCCTGTCATGCAGCTTCAAAACGAATGGAACAGACGATTCATTTTATAAACATCTGACAAACCCTGTGATGTCTGCTCGCTGCGGTGTACGTCTCCATTCTTTTTCTTTTTTTTCACCCCACTCAGCGTGATCGCTCTGACCTTTAGTATTAGACGGCCAAACAAAATATTCCACAAACACACGATGATAACTGTATTTCTCTTTCTTGCATCTCCGGGGACAAATTGTCATTCTCTTGCCACAGATCAAAGGCTCCTGTCAAGTACAGTCACTTCCACAGAGGATCTCTTTAACCTTTCTAATCTCATAGAACAGGGAGGCATAAATCAAGGACCGACTCGTATCCGAGCAGAGGCGAGGCATCAATTAAGCTGGTTTACATGAGATTAATGATTTCACATCCTCAGGTCTGTTTAGCTTAGAGTGTTCTGTTTTCCTTGGGCTCATCGGAGAAGCTGGATCATAGAGTAAGCTGTGGGCTTTTCATCTGTGTCTCTGTGCTGCAGCTCGGTGCCCGCCTGCCTTTTCTTCTTATTTTTTTTTCCTCCCAGTGCAGCAGTAGTAGTAGAAGTAGCAGCCTGTATGAGGACAGTTGGTGCATATCAATCAGGACACAGGGCGCTTTCTGATGAAGACCCCATCCTTCTGTGTCTTGCTATTGTTACATGCAGATGCGCCACAGGGCTAAATGAGAGAATTTAGAGGCTGGTGTTGCTTTTACAAATAGACCGAAGGGAAGGAAGTGTACTGTAATTTTAGATGATAATAGCACTGTCAGCATGTGTGGGAGTAAAGTATTAGGGTTAGCTGGTGCAAAAGGCACCATCTTGTTGGTAAATGATGGTTTTGGATGACGGCGTGGTTGTGGCCGGGAACAGTCAGCAGTTTCCAAAATGTTCTGTGGTGTTGGTTTGTGGAAGTGGATGCCTCAATTTCCACCACACCCTCGCATGTGTGTGTGTCTGCTGGTCTGTGTGCCTTTTTAGCATCTGAGGAGCATCAATGTTTAACTCAAAGAGTGACTTTTAAAAAGCAAAAGCACATTTCTGTGAGCTCCGCGTTCATGCTCGAATATCTGCTTCTTGAATTATGCACCTGAGCCTCTAAAATGAGAGCTTATTTTGATCTACTTGCTGCGAGGGGACCCGAGGTGCCATCTGTGCCAGCATGGCGGCGACTGTTTGTGCCCTAAGTGGTGGCCGTGGTGGGAAACCTTTCCACTGCTTTTGTGTCTGCGTGCGTCATTCAGAGCCCTGCATCATTCATGCTGCACCTCAAATGAGAGCCTTCTCTGGCTAAATAAAGGCTACCGAGCCTTATGCAACCAAAGTCCAAGTGTGCAATAACAGTACACTGAGTAGAAAGAAGAGACACAACTTGCTGCCGTCGCTCTGAAAATATCACAAGGGCGTCACGCTGACAAGTTTCACGTAGTTACAGGCTGATTTAACTCTTGCTTGTTCACAGGCACAGCTGTTTCTAAGGATATATTCATAAAGTTCAAAATCTAAAATTTAAATTTCCACATAAGGCCATTGCTAAACAAATCTTGAAGCTATAGTTGTCTTCATCTACAGAGGAAAGAGCGGTTTTGTTAGTTAGAATCACTGTCACCAAGCCGGTGTCAGTGGCACTGCTGAGAAGCTAATGCTAAATGAGCGGCTAATGGGTTGTTAAACAGCAAATGTAGCTGCAGGATGCTGGTTTAATGTGTTAATTTAGTGAAAGAGATAAATGAGGGGTAGCAGGCAGCAAAACCTGACCAGATCACACAGACGACAATTATAGCGCTTAACAAGATAAAAAGGCCAAGAAACAGAAAATGAGTACAAACAGGCTGCCTGGGAAATCCATGACATTTTGTGTACATGCTGAGATAACAGGCTCGGGGAAAGAAATGTTATGAAAGATGCTGCCCTGTATATTGTCCTTTCCTTTTTCACTTCAAGCTCCATTTATTATTTTTGTGGTTAATTTATGGTGTTCCTTATGTGTGTTACATGAAAGCTCAGGTTAGCAAGGTTTTTATGTTAAATATTAAGCTCTCCAGTTATTATTATTTTTATTTTACATTAAACACCTTTTTTTTTTTCTTTTTTGCCAGTTAGCATAGAGCAGATGGATAAACTTGGCTACAAGCTGGAAAACACTATGCAGGAGTCTCCATCAGACACTGGAGCTAATTTATCAGTTGACCAGACACAGCCAAATTTAAGCTTTTTGTCTGCTGAATTTAACAATTTATACTTCTGCAGTGAATCTACATAGAGCATGTAACGCTGTCAACATTTATTTTCATGTGGGGAGTTTTTATAGAACCTGTAGTTACATTTCTAGGGAGGGGATTACCGTATATGTTACAATGTTGATTACAGTTTAGGTTATGGTATAGATTAGGGTGTAGGTTGCAAAGTAGGTGACATCATAGATTACAGGGTAGATTATAATATAGGTTATGTTGTAGGTTACAATGTAGATTACAATGTGTGTTACAAAAATCATTGATGCAAAACTCCAGTTTAAAGTGACTGCATTTGGTCAAGAGGGTGGAGCGCTAAGTTAGAGGCTAACACCAACAATAAGTACTCCATACGGCACCAATACCAGGACCACAGCTGGTGGGATATGTAGCACAGCAGTCCCCAACCCCCGGGACAGGGACCGATACCGGTCCGTGAGTCGTTTCGTACCGGGCCGCGAGAGTTGAAATTTATAGTTTTCAGGGTTTTTATTGGTTTTTATCGTTATCTCAGTGTCCCTGGATCTTTTCCCGTGTGTTATGAATACATTTTCTTTCTTTTTTTGTACCAGTACTAGATTTATTTTGTTGTATTTATCCACGACACCTTAAAGGCCGGTCTGTGAAAATATTGTCGGACATAAACCGGTCCGTGGCGCAATAAAGGTCAGGGACCGCTGATGTAGCAGACAGCTGATGAACTTTTCGACACCCACCTGTCATTAAAAACATACCTACCTAAATTTGAAAACTGTAAGTATTAATATAGTTGAAATGACTCACATTGCTGCAAACTCTGTAACCATGTTTATCGCTGCTGTAAAGGGACTGACACTGACTCGCTTTTAGAGCCAGTCTCATGTGGCCAATCAGGAAACTGCGGGTTTGAGCACTTCATTCAGTTCATTTTTTAGGCCCTGGAGTTGTTGCGTACAGCTGCCTCTAACACGTGAACAAATGTATATGGATAAATGTAAATGTTATATTTACAGCTTGTTCAGCTGCCCTGAACAAGTTAAACTAGTAAAATAAATGCCCCCTCAAAAGTTTACAGTCAAGATTTTGACCAACAAAATCTGCACAGATCTCTCTTTACTTTTTCATACAAAGCCCCACCAGTTAAGTTTTGTGTGGGACTTCCAAGCTTTGTTTCAGTGTTTTTTTAAAATCCAACTACTTTTTGAGCTCCCTCCCTACAAGAAAGATCCCTTCAAAATACCAATTCACTGTGACTTTAAACTGTCACTTTAATCCACTATCTGGCTGTTGACAGACTTTTTCTCCAGGCTTTGTTTTCCTCCTGCTTTGCTTTTCCCTTTCCTTCATCCACTTACAGTATTTTTCGACATAACCTCACATGCACTTGAATCAGAGCAATTGCCCGCCTCCTCTGCTGTAATAACAATGGTTAAGACAGAAAACAAGCCCTTTTCCTCTTGCTGTCTTTCAGTTGCAGGATCAAAGATGGCTCGAGTAGATGTGGATGGGAGCATCTCTGACAACGCCGTGCACATAAAGGCCGAACTAACAGCTCTGCGTGGCTACGGCTCACTGTTATCTCATGAGGGAAGAGCAGCTCGAGAACTTTAGTAGGTCCAGGAAAACTCTGGGCACCAAAAAAAAAAAAAAAACAGCCTGATGACCTCTCAACTCTTGGAATGGGTTGCTGTCACCTGGGTAGTAATTACCTGCCAATCAGGGCAGTAGATGGACCTGCAAAGAAGATCGGGTCCAGTCACTGGGATAGAAAGAGGAAGAAAAAAAATATGAGAAAGACAGAGAGGCTCATAATGAGGCCTGTGAAACAGACACAGCTGTCAGAACAGCAGAGTGAAACCGAGACAGTCGGGCTAGAAACACACACCCTTGTTCCTCATCTAGGGATGCCAATTTGGGGGCTTTTATCTGGGGACACTATTGTGTTCCATTTTAGGGCTCTGATACTGTACGTTTGCTATTGTATGAGACAAACTGCAAAGGGATACAGCAGTCCTGCCTGCCATCGAGCAAATGATTAGAAAGAAAAGGGGAATACAGGAACAAAGACAGAAAAACTAGGCTATTTCTTGAAATAATGTTTTGCCACCAGAAGACAACTTTGGAAATATTCGAGTATATAACGAACGGCTATGGATGATTCATTGATTTCACTGAGTTTTATTTTTTGCTGTATTTTCGGAAACATTTGCCACTACACATTTTGTTCTTCTGTTGAATTCATTATTTAGACCTGACCATCAATATTGCATCGGCCACAGTTCCTAGAGCGTTGATCTCGACTGCACATCAACTTTGACTTTCAGGCGCTGTCGCTGAGTTTGTGTGGGCTCATTTAGAGCTTGGAAGCTCTCTCTGGTATATTTTAAAACCAAGTTTGCTGCTACAAGTCGTGCAATTGGTAAAAGTAATGTTAAGTCAAAAACCAAACCACTGATCAGTGTTGCAAAGTAGTGTAATTTATGCTACGTGTTACTTGTAACCAACAGTAATTGGAGACTGATTTTTAAGCCTGAAATTATTGTTACGTTGTGGAGTGAACTTGGGACTGTTGGCGTCCTCAGAGCTACGTTAAGGTGATAATAAAAACGCAATAAGGTGGAGTCAGTCTGCAGGGTCAAGTTGTTAATTACATACAATCTACTCGTGACAATTCAACAATTAACTGTGAAAAATCAGCAAAAAATGGAAATCTGTTGCCATCTTTCTCATACATATAAATTCACGTTAAGCCTAAATTCACAATAGCTTCTTATATTAAGAGTCCAGCCAGATCTTTGCAGATCTGAAAAGGAACTTTAGGAATTTACTTTACAAATAGCTGCTGCAGGACGGTGATACATAGGAATATTACCACAATACAACCAGTTGCATTGACTCAGCTAGCTGAGTCCAGTGGAGTTAACAATCCAGGATACTCGGGATTTGAGAAACAGATCCCTGTTTGAACAGGATTAGGCAGAACTCTGAAAATGTCACATTGACAGTTTCCTTAATCTTCTGTGTGCAATATGTTAAGGTAAACTGTGGAAAAAGTCATGCCGCACAACATCCATCAGCAAAAAGGTGCAATGCTGGGGCTGATCTGCCAGAAGTTGGCTCTTGAACAAGTTCAATTGGTGATTTTTGCTGATAATGGATTGCACAGAGGCAAAAGTAAAGCCAGGTTTAGCTGCTTTTTTGACAGAGCTTGCTGTATTTAGACACATCACTCATTTTTGTTCTTCTTTTTTCTTTCTGCTTCTTCTTTTCTAATAGGCTTGTTTTCTTCCCCTTTATTTTTCTGATTTTTGCAAATGTCACCGTGAACTCAGTTTTGGTCTACAAGGACTCAAAGCTGTGCCTCTGCGAATTCCCCTCGTGCTTCGGGGCCTGCAGGTTGACTTTTTGGGCCCTTTCATGACACATTCTGTAAGTCAGCGATTCTCCGGGCTTTCCTTGGGGAAGTATTCACAATTAACAGCGCTCTAAAACAGTGACATTTCACTCAGGCACTGATCATGAATGTCACATCAGATTCAGTCAGCACTTAGGGCTTTGACTGGACACCAGAACCCCTTCACTGAGAAGGGATAAGGGGCGGTATCTTTTTCCCCCCATGAACTCTCATTGTGGTGGAAAGAGCTGCCTCATCTCTGCAGCCTTGAAGGAGGGCTTGCAGGTAGCAAGTGGAAGGAGTGAGGATCAGTGGCCTGTTACGGACTGTGGTGGAAGCTGCAAGCAAAAGAGACTGAAAGGTTTAGAGGCACCACACACATCAGACCGAATCCAAAAGAGGAGTAATGACACAAGGGGAACAGGAAGGCTGGAAGCATAAGCACTGATTAAATTTATTTCTGTGCTGCAAATGAATAATTTCTCACCAGTGTTACAATAGCTGAAGGCAATAACACTGGAGAAAATCAGCAACAGCGAGGCTCGTTTCACCTCCCAGTTAATCACTCATCATTGTAAAATCCCAGAGACCGGTGGCCACTAGTTTAAGCAAATATCACATAACAACACGTCAGCAATGTTTTTGATCCTCATCAAATATCCACCAGGGTGGTAAGAGGCCATGTTTAATTCATAGTTTTTGTGAAGTGAAGTGTTAGAACAGTGCTCCAAATTGCTCCGAACATGGGAAACGATGAGAACCTCGCTAATTGTCATTTCCTTTGTTTAAAGTTCATGATTTTCTTGCAGAAGCCCGGCCTTGTGAGGGATGACAGCACTTCATTTCGGGCTATTGGGGCTGTTTTGATCTTCTCACTCTGTCACTGCCATTTCTGTCCTCCGCTTTGTTATCGTCTATCTCATTATGACCGCTGTTCCTCCTTCCTTGTTCTGCTTGGCTTGCTGGCTGACAAGCTCAGCGTAATGGAGATGGGTAGGAAAGGCTCCAAACGTCGCCCCCGAGCTCAGAGATATGAAAGAAAAAACTGAATGGCTGTTAGAATTATGGTAATAGATTCATTTGGACTTATGATAGTTTGAGCTGGCTGCTTCCCTCTACTCTCTTTTTCTTGTCTTTTTTTTTCCTATTTCTCATCCTCTCTGGCAGGATGCCAACAGGATATTGGGGATGGAGATGAGCAATGACTCACCGTGAATTGGAAGATGTACAAGAAAACACTGTGAATCCATGTTGCCTCAATTTGGGATCTGTGTCACTGCTTTTATAAGAAAGAAAAGCTCCACTGAGCTGATGTGCACTCAAGCAGGAAATAATACTGTAACTATACGACTAAGCTGTGTTCACAGTAACGAGCCATTGAGTTTCTGAAGAGCTTGTACACACAGGACAGGATCCTGTGCAAACGGCAGAATGACTGGTGTGTCTCATTAGGCCTTTAACATGCAAGTCTGCACCACCCTTGTCCGAGAAAAGTTGTTCTCAGTTTAAAAAAAAAGCCCACGGTAATCTGCACTTCTTCCCTTTTTTCTCTTGCTTCCCCTCCCTCTGCACCCAGGGGTGATGATTTTTCAACGAGCTTTCGCTTGCTGCAGTCCGTCACATACACACATGTGCAGCTGCTGCAAAGTGTTTACATTATAGATCGTCAGAAGGGGAAAAAACAGCAGCGGTAGATACCTGGAGGTGATCATTGGGAAATTAATTTGAGGCGACACAGGCGAGTGGCAATTGATTGTTTGCCTCCTGTGTTGCTGTGATGCCCGAAGGAAGGCAGCTCGCCTACATCTGGAGCACCTCTACAATAAAAAGCATGCATTCACATTCACACACACACACACACATATATATATATACATACATATATGTATGTGCACACACACATACACACACCTCAAAGCTACAGCACCAGTGTGAGACATATGAGGAATACCAACAGAGCCTTGCTGGGGCTCGAGGGGAAAAAAAAAGAATCCAAGCTGACATACTACTTTCATTACACTGAGGATTGTAGACCTCATGTTTCTGTGCAGGAAGACAAAGCAGACAGCAAAAAAAAAAAGAAAAAAAGAAGTGAACTCAGACGTTTGTAGTGATTGGTAATTTAACAAGTATCTGGCTTTGGATCTTTCACCATTTTTGTAGCAGGACTGCATAAAATAGACTGCTCATTACATGTGTCCACGGCTTTGAAAATAAGTGCTGAATTAACATTACGAGCCGTGTTTATGGATCTTTGATTAATGATGCTCCTCCCCGGCCGTCTGCTCCCTAATGCAATATGTATGCATTGTTTTTTCCTGCGGTTTCCTCTGTGACTCTGAATGGACTCCAACTAATTACATGCGCAGCAAAATCAAAAACACAAACTGCTTTTTTGCTTTGAATTTGCATCAAATCATGCTTTAATGTCACTTAATTTGAAGCCTGATGAAAAATAGAAATAAAATCTGGATAAAAACCTCCACATGAAGATCTGTTTCCACGGGGGGGAGGTGTGCATGCATGTGATTCAAATGTCTGCGTCTTCGCTTTGTTCCGAGAGACGTGCTCGATGTGGAACCGGAGTGGAGCAGGAGTGCTGCAGCGGAGCTCAGCTGAACCTCATTATAACTTTTCAATTAGAGGCTGATTGAAGTCTGGGGTAACTACAGAATCAGAAACTCTCCAACCAATGGGAGCCTTTTTAATCATTCCCTTTGGTTCAAGGGGAAGCTATAAATGAGAGACAGTAATGAACGGTACTGCACTGCAACAGCAAAGGAGAGTGCTAAATTTGTGTTTTTGTTGAGGAAGTTAATGTTTTTGATCAATAGAAGCTGCCTCGGTTTGAAGCAACCGAAAATGTGAACAATGTCATTCATACGCACGTTAAAAAAAAGAGAATCTCTTACTGTACAAATGTGAAGATGTGATGAAACAAGCCACTTTTATTCATTTGGGAGACACGAGCTATAGCGCTGGCATCATCATCTATCTATTCCCCTGATGCCATCTGCTCGGCGCCTGCCTCATAACTGTCAGAATAATTCGATAGAGCCTTCCAGAGATGAGGGGGAAAAGGGTGGCCGGGGGTATCACAGGCCCCCGTCCTAATCTGATTGGCCACCCCGGTACTTCTACCACCCATCCTGCCAGCATTTCTTCCTTTCTCCTGCTTTGCACTAAAGTTATAAAACAAAAATGTCAAGAAACAATATTTCTTGGCTGGGAGGTCAATTTCACCCATCTGTCAGAATGCCTTTGAAGAGCTGGAGTTCAGTCTGACTGAACTCTCTGCAGAGTGCCCAATTTAAGGAAAATGGGGAGACTGTGGCCTGAAGTCTGCGGGCTTTACTCTCCAGGTTGGTTGATTTGTTAATATGTGCTCCTCCAGCCAATGGGATGGGGCATTCTCACTGATGGGACAATTGCTGGTTTGCTTTTATACAAAAAATTTTTACTTAGTGGAGATTTCAGCTGTAGGGCGATACTGCACACATCGACACCATGTATCGACACCAAGTATCGACATGGGGCCAGCAATGCCGATACTGGTACTGATATTTTTAACCGGTAAAAGCAGCTTATGTACTGGAGAGAAGTGTGTCATGAGATGTTATGAGATAAGTCATTATTAATTTACAAATTCAGATTTTAATGAACTTTCATCTTTTTGTGTATTTTGAAACATTTTTTTTTTGGAAGCCTGGAGTGTAAAGGTGTCTCTCTAAAGCACTTTGGGTCAGCATCTGTTGTTTAAATGTGCTACAGGCTATAAATAAGAAGAGTCATGACAGTCAACACAAAAAGATCAAGATATTTTTTTACAGTGCATGTCTGAGGAATAGTTTTTAATAAAAATTTTTTAACACAGTTCTGTGAGCTACATGCTAAACATAGAAACAAAGTATCGTTCCTATGGCACCAATAGCAGCTTGGGTACTGATACTATTGATATTTAAATCGATAACTTATTTAATTTTTACCAATGGTTTCTGGATCAAAGACATTGCATTTTATCTAATAAAAAAAATCAGCTGCTACAGTTATTTCTCCTTCTCTCATCGAAATGCAAAAATTATTTCACTTTGTGTTTATCATTGCTCAGTTCCTGTGCTGAGTCACTATTTGATATGTTTCTATTTTCCCATGAATATTGGCAAGTGCCCAGCCTGTGGAACCGTTATGTTATTCCTTTATTTTTGTCTTTATTTGTTTTCATATGCACAAAAATTCTGGGTTGTGTGCTAGACAAGAGCGAAGATTGTGTTTATGTGACCAAAACAGCTCTTGTGTGTTGGATGTTCTCCCTCAGATGCTTCAGGACATTAGAGCAGAGCTCAAGTCTCAAGTTTGAAAAAAAGGCGCAGCACGCTCCTGGTCTCACACCTCTCCTGAGGCATTGCCTGCAGGCTTGGAATCGGTGTACTCTTCACCTGGAAGCGACTCTGCTGTTGCTCAAAGCTAAAACCCAGCTCTCACTTTGGACAATGATCCTTGACACGAAATTTGGGTGAGCCTCGAACAGAAGTTCACTCCCTGCATAAGTTCAAAGTTTGTGACAAAAAAGTGCAAGTGGTCATAATGGGAGCAATCTAAGTGTTAGGGGCTCCACTGGAATCTGTCTGGACTTGCCAGAGATGATGCTGAATGGAAAAACAGCAAGCTTTACATTTTCATTTTTCACAGGCTGTTTAAAAAGCTGAGGGCTCATATTAACCAAAGTAATAAGCAGATATGGGCAGTAACGCATTACTGTAATCCAATTTATTTTTTCAGGTATTGAGTAAAGGGATTACTATTGCAAAAAAGTAATTAGATTACTGTTACTTTCCCGTAAGCACGCTGCATTACTAAACCATAATCTCGTTTGTGAGAGTGTCTCATGACAATGACGTAAGCGCGTGCGACGTTCGTGGCAACTGCTGTGTGCAGATCAACCCTGGATCGTGTGTGGGAGAGAGTACGACCGTGCAGAGTTTAAAGCGTGGAAGTACTGACCTTACTTTGAGTTTGATTCCGAAAAAAGTGACAAAAACATTAACGTCAGTTGTACACACAGCGTGGGAAGAAAACTTCAGCAAAAATTTGAACTTCAAATCTGAGTAAGCAGCTATAACGCTGCCACAGAAATGTGAATTTCACAGATCCTCCCACTGACATGACCCCTGCAGCACCGGGCAAACCTCCACCTGCCCCACTCCTGCTGAACAAGCGAAAATAGATTTAGGAGTTACAGGACTCAGAGCCGCTGAGTCTTTGATTTCATTTGTTTTCTGCTGTGCTTTTCTTGCATTTATTAGAAAGACTGAGTGTAAACACAAAAAACTATTTTTTTTTAATATGCTGGAATATGCAGAAAATAGGTTTAAATGTTAAACAAATTTCTTCCAGTCAGAGAATGTTGCATAAAATTAAATTTTTGCTTGATGCATAAAGTTAAAAGATTAAAACTAATAAAACAAGTTTTAAAAAGAGACTTTTTTATTTGATTACATTTTATATGGTGGATTATGCAGAAAACGAAGAATTGGGCTGAAAGGTCTATTGCTTTATTACCTATTCAGGTTATGTATCATGTTTTTTAAAAGTAACCAATTACTTAGGGAAATAAGTAATCAGTAAAGTAACAGGATTACTTTTTGGGAAGTAATCAGTAATTAGTTACTAATTACTTTTTTCAAGTAACTTGACCAACACTGGTAATTTAAGTTTCTGTCATATTTTAGGCCTTTTGAAGTTAGTGAGAGTGTTCTCTGCTCATGCAGCTACCCTTGGAAAAGCCCAGAACTTATTCTAATGGTAGTTAAACCACATCTTTATGGAAATTTCTTTATGAGGGAAACAGTTAAACACTCAATTTTTTTTCTTTTCTGGCTCTGGCTCAGAACCACACCCACCTGCCATTGTGTTTGCAGGGGGCAGCCAATCAGAAGTAAGCTGACCTAAAAGGAGACATTGACATGAGCTACAACAGTGGACCAAAAATGCAAGACTGGAAATGAATAAAATATGAATATTCTAAGCAATGAATCATGCAAGGTTGCTGCAGTGGAGTTTCATATTTCATACTTTAATATTTCAGTGTCCAGTAACTAAGTTAAAAGATTTTATATGCCATAAAGTTTTCTGTGTTTACTAGGGATGGGTATCGAAAACCGGTTCTTGTTGAGAACCGGTTCCCACTGTTTCAATTCCGTGGAATCGTTTGCCATTTTTACAAACGATTTCCTTATCGATTCCTGTAGCCTCGAATGACGTCACCACGTTGCGTAGCGTCTTTTAGCCAGTAGGAAACATGGCGCCTAAGCGGCACAAACGCCCAAAAGTTTGGTTACATTTTATGAAAAAGGATGACAACAGGGCAACGTGCAATACTTGCAACGTAGAGATTTCATCAAAGGGAGGAAACACTACGAATATGCAAAAGCATTTGCTCGAAAAACGCGACTGCTTTAAATGAATGTCGTGTTTTTGATCCGCTCCGGACTAGCGAAGCTCAACCCAGCAGCAGCGGTAGCGTTTGGACGTCCTCTCCCGTTAATACTGCAGGTAACTAATCAACTAGCATTGCATATTATGTTAGCGCGATTTGCCTTATTACAAAACCTGCTATTA
>VUQR01036877.1:0-33973 GCA_015108515.1 Hemichromis elongatus
CTGATATAGTTTTATTTTTGAGTGCCCAGCTCATATATACTTTTAAAAAGGAGAGTGTAAATGTTACTGGACATTCTTGTGTAATTGCCACTGAATAATTTATGTTATACTTTGTTATTGCTACAAAAGAATATTTATTTTATTATTATTTTACATTTACAACTTGTTTTTTTTCTGGGGTCCTCGTGGTACCCCATCGAGGAGCAGTAGGCTGTGGATCTCTTAAGATCTCACTGTTGGGTTTGTAAGGTCACGCTACTCCTACGTTTCTGTCTTGTTCAAAGATAAGATATAAAACAAAGTTCAAAGCTAATCGACCTGTGTGTTCTCCTTTTTTAAAAATAAGAATCGATAAAGAATTGAATCGTTAAACAGAATCGGAAATGGAATCGTGAAAATCTTATCAATACCCATCCCTAACAAGCAGTAGTCGGTACTTAAGCTAATCTTGCTTGTGCTCCTGTTGATCCTTTAGCCAACCTGAGAAGACCCCAGTTACACAAAGATCTAAAGAGAAACCAGATGTTAAAAATAATTAAAATTGTCCACTGCTGCCACTTTTTCTTTTCTTTCAAACCTCCCCTTTCATGGTGAACTTGTCTGTCACTCCCTTTATTGATCAGGCCCGTCTTTTTGATTTGTTCCCCCCCCCCTCAACTAATCAGCATTCAGCCTGCATATAGCATGTCAGGCTAGTCTGAAACTAGAGAATAAGAGGGTTAGTCACCTGTGACTATTTGAACTAGTTTAAGAAGCTTTCGTAGGGCTGCTTTAGTAAAAGGGCATGGTATAGTTTCCATGTCCTAGAGTAACTGGTGGGCCCTCTTTGGTCCAGTTCATGTAAATTTCAGCTGACTGTGCGATCCACACGATGGATACTTTGTGTTTAAAAGCTTCTATTAGCAGGCGTATGACTTGCTAATCTAAGCAATTGATTACATTAAACGAGTGTAGGAACACTGAACCAAATTTGGTAACAAATTACATGGTCACAAATGAAGCGCCTCCTGGTGCTTGAACACTCAAAAACAAACCCAAAGAATTTCCTGCTATGCTGCTGTTCATTGACATCTTTTCAGATCATTTTGTTAGAGGACCAATAATCTCATGATATGACGAGGCATGTGTGCATCCATCTGCCTGTCCAGAATTCACAAGAACTAACACTACTCCAAGAGTTGAGTCAAACTGAACAACCTAACTGTCCTTCACCCAGACTGTGCCCAAGGGTCACATTTGTTGTTTTATGCACACTAACTTGTGGACTGTGAGGAAACGTGAGCTGGCTGAGCTACTTCATCATTTACATGCCATTTACCAATCCTGGGACACATCAGCTGTCATAACTGAATAGCCCCAGAGGCACAGTCATTGTTTCAATGATTCTGGGCTTTGTATCCAGACCCAGTCTTGTGCTTATTGTTTGTAATTGTTGTTGTGAGTCTGAGTACAATACGGGTAAAAATCTAAAAGGGAAAAAAAACATTTTTAAGATTTACGGTGTGCTCCTAACTACATGGTCTGTCCTTTGGTGTGAATAGAGTTGAGTCAAATCTCTCTATTTGAAGGCTCTGGTTTGCTGAACATTTAAATGGTCACTAAAAAATGAAATGCCAGCTCATTCCATCCCATGCTAATGTTAACTTTGTTTTTCAGGCTCAGGTAGATGAGTTTGAGCAGCGTCTGACTGCGGTTCACACACGGGGACTGGAGAATGTGGAAAGCCCGGAGATGGATGAGGAAAACCAGAAAGCAGGAGTGTCTGCTGAGAAGACAGTCACGCGTACACCTGCACCCACCAGAGGCCGGCTGAAGTCAAAGCGAGGTCAGGAGTCGGCCTGCGTTGAAAAACTTGTTGCAGAAACGGTCTGTTTCTCATTTTAGTTACACAATAAATATTATGTTTTTTTGTTTTTTTTAATTGCAGGTCAAGGAAAGCCCTCAGTTTCAAACCGTAATGATGACAGTTTTGTCACGCCTCAGAAATCTCGCAAGTCTAAGAAACCTGCAATCACCTTCAGCAGTGATGAGGAGGAGGATGAAGAGGGTAAGTGAAGCCACTTCATTAAGTCACTGTTATGTTTAATTTGCAGGAGGTTTGTAGGAAATGCCCTTTTGCAGCAGATCAGTTGTTTGGAATCAAGAATAATTTTCCTTAAAGTGTTGAGCTTTTCCCGTCTATTTTTTTCAATCTTGTGTGGTAGATACCCACCTTATGTTTGCAAGGAGCAGCCAATCACAAAGTTAACTTACTGATCCTCTTATATTAGCTAAAACGACGTATTTAAAAGGATGATGTGCGGGGCTGTATCACAGCTCGGTAGAAGACAAATAAGGATAAATTTGACCTTCGCCATGCAAAGCTACTCTCCCCCTCCAGGAATCAGAATCTGGAGCACACTCGGCCCTCTTTTAATATACATCTACTGATTAATTTTGTCATCTAAGTACATTTTTTAAGGCAATTCATTTTTTTTCTTATTAAATCCATTGAATTGTAATATGTCAGATAATAGCAAATAATCCATTATTGTCCTTATTTAAGAGGAAACTTAACAAAACCCAAGATGCTCAAAGCAAGTGAATGAAATTGTTAATTAATTATTTTGGCTTATTTTTGTCATCCAGTTCTCTGGACTCTAGTGAAGTGTTTAGTATGCTCTATTTGTCACTGCAGTGCATTAACTCTGTCTCATTAGCTTGTAAAACGTGATTTATAGTACTGCACTGAATCTCCGTCGTCGTTGGCGATGCCATCATTATAATATCTGTCCTCTGGTGTGTCTGCTCTGCTCTGAGCTGCTTCATGTTGAATTAGGAGCTAATAAACACAGATTTCATAGCTGACTGACAAAGTTATGTACAGAGATAAATGCACCAGTCAGACCTATGGCAGGTGTAGTGGTTAGGTGAGGTGTGCGTTGCTACAGTGAGATGAGCTGCACTGTAGAGTCGACATAGTGCTATAAATCAAGTGTTACAAATCAATAACATTCTTTGGATCAATACACCAGAGTTCAGAGTACTTAGACCACTGGACTGAGACTGGGGAGCAGCAGCTGAGACGATTTAAGACTGTTGAACTACTGCAGGTCTAAAAAGTAGGCTGTGCATTGTTGCAGCACTAATCCGAGATCTGTGGCTATCTCTGAAGGTTTTATTTTTTTAAAAACGACATGAATGAAAAACTAATCACCATTTCGACTATTTTTTTTTTTTCAACTATTTTGTTATTATTATGATTTCCTTGATTAATTAGACAAAGTTTTTCAGGTAAGATTATTTTTTAAGCCTTTGATTAGACTTGAGTTACTGAAACACTTCTGAGTTACAAAAATCTATTTTAAAATAATTAGACTTGAATCTGTTCCTGAACATTTTTTGTGTGGGTTTTTCAGCTGTTCTTATAGTGCATGGCTGTTCCCAGACATCATCATTACTCGTCCCACTTCATTATGTTTCAATTTCCTCCCCCCACCTCCCCCACCTCCATCAGATGCTGTGATGGCAGAGAGCGAAACCCCTAAAGTGACAACACCCATCGCACGCACGTCCCGACGAGCTCGCCTCAGAAACTGATTCTGATTGTCCTTGTTTTTGTCTCATTTCTGTGTCTTTGGAAATCTTTTTATCTGTAATCAAATATTGTACTTGTTGTTTTTTTTATTTTATTATTTTTCTTTTAATATTGGTACTTTGCACCAATCTAAACTTGGCATGATGATGTGTAAAGACACAAACCCAAGAAGTCTTTTAATAAACCTGGTTCTGGTTTTCATTTTTAAAAAGGAAAAGAAACCTCCCTGTCTCGGTTTCATTCTTCTGCACAAATGTGTGAAGGCTTGTGAGTCCACTGGGTTATGTCGAGTAAATTTATGCTATCATTACAAGCAGCTTTGAATGTCTGCTCGTATCATGTTTGGACAGCGGTGTTTAATGGGCTGCCACAGCTTGCCCAGACAGTATTACTACTCTACACGGTTCCCTAATTCACCTTCCTCAGCTTTCTTTTCCTTTCATGTGTTGTTTTCAGCTATTTCAGATTTCAGTCTTTCTCTGATGACCACATTCCTCACCAGTTTTTTTTATTTGTTTACGATTGCATTTTATTTTTTCTCTTGTTCTGTCTGACACATTTGCTGTTGCCTAGTTGGCCGCCTCTGTTCTCCTGTAATCAATCTCTTTTGTAGGTCTCCCTCCGCTCTCTGCCTGGTGTGTTTTTTCTCCATCCCTTTCCTCCTCCTACTCTCCACTGCCTACTTTTCTTCCAGCGCTCCTCTCTCCACTGACATCACACACACGGTAGTTTAACCCCCCCTCCCCCCTGCCTCATCACTAATCTCTCCTTTTCGCCTACTCCCTCTCCCACACGTTGTCCTCTCCGAAAACATGAGAGGGGTGCGTTTTTCTGTATGTGCGATTTGATATGTTATGTAAAGACACTTACCAGCAGCAGGATGATAACAATGTGATTGCAAAAGCGGCTCAGTTTTTATCCGAGGACAAATTATGGTTTAAATGTATTCAGTGGGTGCTAAGTGTGCAAATAGAAGTACGTTTTTAGTTTTTAAACTTTAGTCAGTACTGTGTACAGATGAATTTGTCTTGTTCGTGAAAGATTAAGACTAAAACAACTGATTACATGTTTCTGATGAACATCTCTGAGGGGGTTTATTTACTTGAAATAATAACAGGCTGCTGACCTTTAAGGTCAGTGCATTGGATCGCGCAGCTCTTGATAGTGTTGTAATTTGGCGGCAGGGGGTCTGGGAGCAGATGGCACTGACAGACTGTAACTTACCCAACAGAGAGGGGAGGTCAGTGCATGCTGGGAAAAACCACGGAGACAAAGGAGAGAGAGGGAGGCTAATATGCACGAAGAGCGTCACCACATGGAAAAGGTATAATTCAGATTAAGTCGTGACTGGAACATGTGAAGCTTTCCAGCCACTGGTCACTTTAGACAAGCCATTAGCTGACTGCTGCCCTCTGACCTCAGCTTAGGCTGAGGCCAGTTGGTTAACATGGTACACAGACACAGTCACCTTGGCAATGACAATGACTACAAGACTATGACATCACTCCAAAGAAAAGAAGATGATGTGGGGGTGGTGGTGCTTGGGGGCGGAGGGTGTCTCTGGTGCTACAAAACCTCTGCAGTATCCCAGCTGATGCCCCAGCATTCAGCCACTGCCAAAGGGACAGACGCAAGAGGAAGAAAATCATCCCTCCAATTCCATCAGTGAGCGAAGGCGAAGAATAGGAGGAGCCAGTCGAGTGAGATAGTGATGCTCCCAGCAGGTGCCAACAAGTGAGAGGTAGCTGAGAGAGAGATGGAGAAGAGTCTGTGAGAGCAGAAGACACCAAGAGCTTTGAGAAAGAACCAAACAACAGGTGAGCCCTCTTAAATGTCCTCTTTTATAGTTATCTGTTAGAATTAGCATATCCCAAAGAAGTTAAAATAAAAATAAAATCTTGCTTTACATTCATGAAAAATCGCTACACAGCAACTCCAGACAGTATTTATATCTGTAAAATTATAGAGAGAATTAACCTTATAGAAGCTCTTTATTCTTAATTCTAACATTTAAATTTATTTTATAAAATTTAAAATGCTGAAAAAAGGAAATGGTTTTTCTCAATAACAATTATAAATGTTGTCAATTCTATTTTCTAAGATTCATGAATTTTAGTTCTTTTGACCTCAATTTGCTGCCAGTTGCCTTCAGTTAAATGCCTCGTGCATACATTATATTTGCTGTGCATACATTACTTGCATCACTTGTTAATGCGCAGCAATGTTTATCTGTGAACACAATAAAAGATGTCAGTGTGACACTAAATTATCAAATAAACCGTCTGTGGTTTACTATTGGAGATTAAATTGTGGAAATTTATTTATTGTAAACAATGTACATGTTTTCCAGCATTTCGTCAGTGTTTGAATCTTCGGAGCCGGTGTGTTTCCAGTTATTCCTGCTCCTCATCCTCATCTGCTGCCATGCTGTGCCCTGTGCTGCTCTGTGCCGCTTTGCTCCTCCTGACTCCCCTGGAGATCACAGAGGCTCGTGCTTTGCATCCTTCTCCTGATGCTGTGCAGGTACAGCAGGAGATTGGAGTGAATGTGAAGGGCTAGATTAAAAAAAAAATAGATTGAGGAGAATTCAGAGTGAATCAAATAGGAGAGTTTACAAAGGAGGGGAGGCAGAACAGGAAAGAATAAGCGGAGAGAGTAATGAAATGTATCACTGATTGAATTATTGTCCCTTGTACACTCCCTGACAATTAAATTTCATCTTTTTTTTTTTTTTCCACTGTGCAGTTTGTGGAGCAATTTCTGGAACGCTACAATGACCTTCTGACCCTGGATGACCTGGAGAACATGCTCAACAGCCAAGCAGAGGAGCAGTCCACCCTTTCCTCAGGGTCCAAAGCTGCAGATGGGCCCAAATGGGCTGATGCACAAACTCAGCCCGAGACCCCCTGGCTCCGTCTGCTGAAGGGCGCCCTGGCCAACCAAAAGCGAGCAGAACCAGACCGATCACGGAGGGGGTGGAACCGGGGATGCTTTGGCCTGAAATTGGATCGAATCGGGTCTATGAGTGGACTGGGCTGTTAGTGGAGACAGGAGGAACCTAAAGACTGCTTACATCCTTCTTAGATTATTAGGAAACACACATGCATAGGCATTCACCTGCAGAGAAGGATGTTTACATGCGTGTAGTATGGCGTAAACTTACAGTGCTGCTAATGTGGTTTCATCCAGTGTAGATCAGATGCTTGACAGTTTATTCCATATCTAAATGTTAACCTGAATATTAGAACATGTGTGTTGTTTACATCAATTGATCACCATCAATTTCCAGGCTTATTTTTTAAAGTAATTTAGCACTTTCTGTACTTCTAGCTTTGTCTGCAACTCTGTAAACGTTTAGCCCTTTTGTGACAAGTGATTTTGTTTAAAAGCAGCCGTAATAGATGTGGATAGTCAAAAAATGATCACATCAGAAATTTCTGCAATTTATTTTTGTTTACTTATGATTTGCATGAATAAATGGATTTGACATTTGTGGCGTTCAGTTTTTTTTCTCCCTTTTTATTTTTTTTCCAACCCCGCATAAAATGCATGTAAAGCCCACATGGTTCACTCTGTATTCACGCATTTCATCTCAATTTGTCCTTCAGAACAGAGCATCAAATTCGTACGACAGATATAATAACTCTTGTAAATTAATTCTTCTCGTGACTGTTGGAGGAAGTTCATTTCTTCCCTCGTCGTTCTGGCAAAAGTGATCAACATTTCAAGATCAGCAGCAGCATCCAAAACTGTCTTTATTCTGGCATTACAACAAAGTTCCAGTTCCCAATTTTTTTTTTTCCCTATAAGCTTAAATAGACTTACATTTAAATAAACTCATCTGTGTAGGAACAGAGTTGTAAAAATAGATATATTTTAGGGGCTAACATACAGTAAGGACGTTCATTGTTAAGTATATCAAATCTAACAGTTGGCACTATGTAATCTGCTAGTAATGCACAAACTTGTGAGAAGCTCATGTCGTACACAATACCAACATGTTAGGTTTTCACTGTGCCCTAAATTCAAGGTCCTCCAAACCAGCTGCAGATTTAGTAAAACTCAGAAATTTTTAATAATGGCGAGTCACTGCTTACTAACGTGAGCATATCATCTGACTCTAAACAGCTGACTGAAAAGTATTCTCACAATGCCAGAATTTCTCTGGTTCCGCCTCTAAATTTAAAGTCTTTTCTGTTTTTCACACATTGAGGTACTACAAATGTGTTTGTGCTCTGTTTTGTGAAGATGTCGATCCAAGCTCTCAAAAACTGAGAGAAATTGTTATGACCTTTTGATATTTGTTTCACAATTTTATAACATTTAAATAAATGTACATCTATAAACATATTCTGCCTGCCCTTCACTTACCCAGAAATCCTATAAGTGATTCTAACGGGTATATTTTCTTCTTTTGGCTGCCGTTCATCTTCCTCCATCGCACCCTATCCCATAGCATCCTCCTCTGTCACACCAACCCTCTGTCATCCCTAAACCACCTCTGAGGTCTCCCTCTTTTCCTCCTGCCTGGCAGCTCCCTCCTCAACATCCTTTGTCCAATACATCCACTATCCCTCCTCTGCATATGTCCAAATGGTCTCAGCCTTGCTTCTCTAACTTTGTATCCAAACTGCTCCACCTGAACACCAGCTACAACTGCTTGGTAGATTAAGCATGAAGTGACACAGCGATGTGGTGGTTAACACCGGGTCTGGGCCAGAATCCAGCAGCTGGCTGGAGCCTTTTTGTGTGGCATTTGCATGTTCTCGCTGTGGCTGCGTGGGTTCTCTGGGTACTCAGGCTTCCTCCCACTGTATAAAATACATGCATTTTAAGTTAACTGGTGATTCTAAATTGTTTGTGATTGTCAGTGTCTTTATCTCTGTGTTAGCCCTGGGATTGACTGGCACGCTGTCCAGTGCATACCATACGTTTTGATCTATGACAACTGGATAAACTCCAAGCCCCATTGTGTTTAAGAAAATGGATGGATGGATGGATGGATGATTTTTTCAGAACAAGATTTTCATTCAGGGAGGGTGCCTGGAGAAGGCTTTAGCTGACTTATACTCATGCTTAGTAGCCATTGTCTTACTGGAAATTCTAATAATTACCAGGCTTTGATTTACTCCCTGAGAGAATGTCTCTTCTTGTAATTCCTCTGATATTTAAAGTGTAAACTATGGCGGCCACACAGATTTACTACTCCCAACAGCAGCAAAGATTAAAGATGTTTATGTTTTTCTAATTATAAATGGCTTTTTTTCTACTGCAGACATGCTGCTGATTTATGGGTACAAACTGGTCCTGTAAGTCTCCTCACTTCAGAACCTTGCCACCATATCCAAAACTTTGGCTAAAAAAAGTTGAGTTTTTGTTGTATTTGTATGTTCACTGTTCATCAGTCATATATGCGGGATCTTACAGTGTGTATGGATAAGTAAGTCTTGCCTGAATCCTTTGGAGAAATTTTTTTTTTTTAAGTATAATGAAATAATTTAAACTGTCCCTTTATTTTCCTCTGAGCTTGAGCTTAAGAAAAAAAAACACAAAAAGATGAAATGCATTTGTCCCCGTTTGATAGCAATCCATGAAACAGCTGTCGAGTGATTATGATGGAATTACAAAAAACTCATTAAGAAACATGTCTCAGTGTTTTTTTAATGACTTCTCTGTTACACAGAAACCTCATATTTTATATTCTGATTAAAAGAGGAAATGGTCATTGTAGTACTTGTGCTAATTATGATATTTGGATTGACATAAAAAATAAATTAGGGAGCTGCTTGAACCGCAACACAAGATGGCAGTATGAATCTCCTCTTGTTCATCTGCTTGTTGCCACACACAGCTGCTCTTTGGACTTTACACTGTGCTTTAAGGACAGCAGACCAATTGTACAAGTGTAGCTAAAGGCCTCTCCTGCGTGCAGACGTGCCTGCATGCTGATCACTAATGTGCAGCTGATACAGTTTGTTTCCCACTGCTGATAAAATAAACCTGAATAAGAAAGGAAACTGTTTACAGTAGATACCCTAGTTTAAAGTTCGTGTTTCAAACACATTTCTCAGTTCTAGATGAGAAATAACTCATGTTTCTCTTAAGAAAAACAGTTCTTTCCACACTTGTTTTACTCCATGACTGTGATGCTGCTGCATTTCAACAGTGGGTTGAAGTTAACTGTTGTAATATAAAAAGAACATGTGATCTGAGTGAGGCAGCATTTACAGTACAGACATGGCCCAAGTGTTGACTAGGCAGCCGGTGTCTAATCTTAGCCCGACCTTTACTTCCCCTCTTTGACCTTAAGCTGCAAAGCAGAGGCCAAGACTGGCATGCATGAACTCGGGGTAGTGGTAGTTCAGCTATGCCTGAACTGTTGGACAACAGCCATAAAACAAACCATCACTGTCCAGTTCTGGTGCAGAACAACACGTCTGCAGGTCTGCTGCTGACCCTGTGGGCAGCAAAAGAGGTAGAAAATAAAAGTTACTAAATATTATTATTTTATCCATTAGACCTGCACAGTGTTAGAAGTTCAAATGCCTCTCTGGTGACAAGATGCCATGCCAGGTTTGGATTCACTATCAGGAGTGCCGGCTGCTAAGGCCCAGTATAGTCGCAGGAGGTATTAGTGAAAGACTGGGAGTGACTGGCCTCTTGGTTTAAAGTGAAACCCTCATTATTTGGATTTATTTTTAATATATCCTGGCCTCCTTTCTTTTCTGTGTTGACACTGTTTCCATAAAAAGACAAAACAGATAACAACAGTAAAAACAGTTAATCCTGCAGCACCGAAACAAAGCCAACAAAACAACCTGCCTCCTGATGACGTGTTCCAGCCGTTACCAAATAACCTGATAAAGCCAAAATTCAGCTGAGTAAATCTACTCCTGTGCTCATGCGCGCTGTGACCATGTGCTCACGTTAGGTAACCAAAGTTCAACTTTTGACTTCTGCTGAAGGGATGGAGCAGCAGAAAAAGAAGAGTCGCAGAGCAAAGGGTCATGGTCTTTGAACATTAAATGTCACAGCCATGAAGGAGAGATTTGATCCCCCGTTTGCTCCCTCTGTGTGTCTGTATTTACTGAGAAGGTCAGAGAGAGACCCCTCTCTTTTTTCAGTCCACTATCTGAGGACTCTAATGTGGGTATCTATATCTGGTCCTTTTAAAAGTGGAAACACAAAGCAGGCCTGATGGCACTAGCTGCTGGAATAATAAAAAAAAACAATTTAAATATTTCCCAGATTCAGGTCTCTAGTGAGCAGCAGAGCTTAGATTATAAGAGCTTTTTAAAAGTGAAGTTGCAGCAGCCAGTCTGCAATCCTCTGTGCATCTGACGACCTTGACATTCAGAGGGGGCGGTGCGAGGAGTGGTGACCATTGATGGGGGCGTGGCTGCACAGCCCGCTCAATCATAAAACACACAGCTTAACTTTGCTCTTCCCCACTCACATCCGGAGTCCCAAGACAGACAGAGGCCCCTCACAAACGGTAAATACCTTCAAATAATTTAATAGCTTCAGGCTGCATGACTCAACGCGCTGGTCTAGTTCACCTGGAAAAAATCTGCATGAGTTTGATTTTGCCTAATTTTAAAGCACATATGGTCATAAAGTCAAAAGAAACTCACTTTGCATCATCTTTACGCTTGAAGTTTAGCAGGACAAGAGATTTAAATCTGTTTTATAAACCACTTATACTTTTAGTTTTTCAGAGTCTTGGAACTTGTTTTCCTCAAAACATATTAGCTTTGAGTTTTACTTGGACTGTGATCACAGATAGCTTATCAGTAGAACACTTTTATCATGTTGTGCTTGAAGTTGTCTTCACTTATCTGAACCTGCAGTCCAAGCAGCTATCATCAAGTTAATGCTAATAAAGGACCTCATAAGTGTCACAGTGCTAACCTCTTTCCCCTCTCATTTTTCCCTCCAGAGGACTAGACCAACCCAGGCAAAATGGTGAAAGTCGGTATCAATGGGTAAGAATGATCATCCCCATCAATTCCTCTAAATCTTTCTAATTAAACCAAATGAGCAACACATGCTGAGGTTCATCTTTGGACTTTTCTGTGCAACTTCCACCACCACACCCCTCTCATCTGGGGGGGGAACAGTTACCACGCTGTTGTCCTGGCTCAGGTTTCCAAGCTTGTTAAAGTTTGTTTTATGAACTCCTGTAATAAAGAATTCAGATATTATGCATGATACGATTTATAAAACTAACACATTCACAGATTCATTGGCAAAAAGTGTTTGAGGAGAAAAAAAACCCCTGAGGCACGAAAATTAGTATTTAAAGTTTTTTTTTTTGTGTGTTAATTGTCTATCCTTCAATATTTCTAACACCTTTTGAGTGTGGAATAATCTGTGGTTATTTAAATGAGAGCCCAGTCCAGTACACTGCAAGTCTGCCGTTCAGTGTACTGTAAGGATTAATATACAACAGTATTAAGGAACAGCTTCATAAAACTTTCACTTTACCTGAGGTTCTTTTTTTAAAATTGGCATTCAAAAGTATTTTTTCCTTCTACAAACTGCTGTGTTATTTTAATGGTGACACCACACAGCAGGAGAAATGCTTGTAATGGAGGACATGCACGAACATCCAATCTGTAGGCCGTCAGCCGGCTGTTCTCATGTTCTTCTTGATCTTTGAACTTTAGGCCCCTGGAGATACAAAATAGCCAGTGCCTTTGACTTTGGGGTCATCAGCGAGTAAAAGCGACCTATGTAACCTAAATGTCAATGAGCACACATGTTCTGACGCTGATACACGCATTTGTTTCCAATAATTCGTCATCCACCCGCCTCTCTTCCTGGTCTCTCGGGACAGAGTGTATCTGTGTGCTGGGATTTTTGGACCTGTGGTTAAAAAGTAACCCTGCTGCTGTGCAAACAATGCACTGCATAACCAGGATTACCACATTGGAGGTTAATTTCGACTTTAGCCTCTCTCAGAGAAGAGCCATAAGCTCTGCACACACCCCCATCAGCCCCTCCTCTTGAACCCTGCCCTTTCTTCTACTGTGGTGTCGGGTCTCCTGGGTGGGGGTGGGGGGGGTTCTCTCCACACAAAAGAAAAATCTGAACAGTTACAGGATTTCCTCTGACTAAATATCAAACTCTGCTCTGACTTATTTATTTTTTAAAATGTTGTTCATCATTATGTATCTTAAAAAACACCTTAATTTCACTGAAACTCTGAGACGTGACTGTGGTCACATTAATGTTGTGTGATGTCTCCACCTACTGGCCAGACTGAGAAACACCTCTGTTCATTTTTCAGATTTGGCCGCATCGGTCGTCTGGTGACCCGTGCTGGTTTCCACTCCAAGAAGGTGGAGATTGTTGCCATCAATGACCCCTTCATCGACCTGGAGTACATGGTCAGTCAAAGAGGAAACAAAAGGAATATAAAGCGTTAGCTCGAAATCAACACGCACTCGAAAACCACAAGCTTTGTATGAGTGAATGTTAGAATAGCAAAATTCTAGTAAGATTATTTGTCAAATACTTGTTGGATCCCCCCCTCCCCCAAATTGTCTAGTAAGTATTAACTTCATAATTTTTAGCACACTGGGTAAATTAAATATAAAACGAGGGCTTTTGGACCCAGGAACACACACTTACACACATACATTCGTTCCACATATGTAAAAAAGGATATTTAAGTTAAGAGGTGAGATGCGTTTTTGTGAAGCCTGTCTAAAAAGTCCTTCTTATCCCCTCTTTAGGTCTACATGTTCAAGTATGACTCCACCCACGGTCGCTACAAAGGCGAAGTGAAGGCTGAGGGAGACAAGCTGGTCATTGATGGACACAAAATCACAGTTTTCCACGAGTGAGTTGAGTTCACCTGCCACATTTACATAAACTACTAATTTATGTATTGGTTTCAGAGATAACTCCTTTTTTTTTCCCCCCCTTTTAAAATGTTTTTTTTTTTTCCAGGAGGGACCCCGCCAATATTAAATGGGGTGAGGCTGGTGCTGAGTATGTGGTGGAGTCCACTGGTGTGTTTACCACAATTGAGAAGGCCTCTGTAAGTGCTAAATCATATAAAATGTGTGTGTGTGTGTGTGTGCAAAAAGTAAACTGAATGATTTCAACATGATGCTGCAGGCTCACTTGAAGGGTGGTGCCAAGAGAGTCATCATCTCTGCACCCAGTGCTGACGCTCCCATGTTTGTCATGGGTGTCAACCACGAGAAGTATGAAAACTCCCTCAAGGTTGTCAGGTAAGACTTGTTTAGGTATATGTGGAGATAAATGAGTTTTTGCTGCCAAAATCACAGATGGAGTAATATATTTTGAACACACTGAATGCGAAACATAACGACTACATATCTGTTTTAATTAAAGTTATGAGTGTCTTTACAGGATCTTGCACTAATAATTAATTTCATTCATTTAAAACATTTTATTTTAAAAATAAACTTGGCTGATATTATCTCTTTCTCCATAGCAATGCTTCCTGCACAACCAACTGCCTGGCACCTCTGGCCAAGGTTATCAATGACAACTTTGGCATCATTGAGGGCCTGATGGTAGGAATTCATACACAGCACTTGAACAGTTTAGAAGAAATGATGGTTAAGCTACATTTTTAATTGTCCTCCAATGTTTATCTTTCTGGTTGTCCATTAGAGCACAGTTCACGCCATCACTGCCACCCAGAAGACCGTGGATGGTCCCTCTGGCAAGTTGTGGAGGGATGGCCGTGGCGCCAGCCAAAACATCATCCCCGCTTCTACTGGTGCTGCCAAAGCCGTCGGCAAAGTCATCCCTGAGCTCAATGGGTCAGTGCAAACAAAAGGCCACTCTAATGTACTACTTAAAACAATATTTTGCTTTGTAAAGGTAACAAAAGGCTCCAGTACTCATGTAAAACATTTGTATTTTACAGCAAGCTGACTGGCATGGCCTTCCGTGTCCCCACCCCCAACGTGTCAGTGGTTGACCTGACAGTCCGTCTGGAGAAACCAGTGAGTAATCATGCATGCAATATACAAAGTATTGGTTTAGAAATCTCCTTTTTTTCACATGTGGTTCACCTCTTTTTTTTTTTATTTTATTTATTTTTTTTTTATGTCTTTAAAAATGCAAATAAAACTGCTTTCCTTTTTCAGGCCAAATACGATGACATCAAGAAGGTTGTGAAGGCTGCCGCTGATGGACCCATGAAGGGCATTCTGGGATACACAGAGCACCAGGTACACCCTAAGCTTTCCCACTTCATGGCTGCTTTTGGTCTGTGGATTTCCTTGCTGATGTGCCACATCTCCTCTCTCTGTCCTGAAGGTTGTGTCCACAGACTTCAACGGTGACTGCCATTCATCCATCTTTGATGCTGGCGCTGGCATTGCCCTCAATGACCACTTTGTCAAGCTGGTCACATGGTACGCCTTCAACAGCAACACTGATTACGTTCATGCCTTCATATTTATTGCCAGTGTTTGCTGCTAACCCCTCCCCTCTTTGCCAGGTACGACAATGAGTTTGGCTACAGCAACCGTGTCTGCGACCTGATGGCCCACATGGCTAGCAAGGAGTAAAGTTGGATGTCATTGTATCCTCTGTGACTCTGGTTTCGTCATGTAGCCACCCCCCATAATACGCCTGAGGAAAGGTCCCACATAAAGCAAAAGAAGATTTCAGTTGGAGACCAATGCTTTTTTTTTTCTTTCTTTTTTTTCTATTTTTCAAATTCCCTGTTCTGTTCTTGGGTTTGATGGAGTAAGGGTGTGAATGTATTTGCTTGTCTGTAGTACTGAAGTACTGCAGTGGTGGAATAAAGTCCTTCGTTTGTGAGATTCACAGCCTCCTGTTCCTCCTCTATATCTGACCAGAAATGTATGAAGACTGATCCAGAGGAGCAGATTAGTTATTACTGAAAGGGAAAATGAGCTTTGGTGGTTTAGTGTTCTCGATTGATTTCTGACAAGACATTAACATTTAAATATTTAAAGGTTCCTTCAGTTTATTTTCACTATAAATAACATAATTTTTAGTTGTAAACAAGATTTTGACAACTTCTAAAGCAAGGGTGGGCAACTCCCGGCCTCGAGTGCCGGTGTCCTGCAGGTTTTAGATCTCACCCCGGGTCAACACACCTGAATCAAATTATTGAAATCAAACTGTGGAACACAAAAGAGCTGCTGCACAGCCCTGAGAGGATGCCTGATAGGTAAAAACTGCAGAATGTTTGAAATAAAAGACGAGGCCAATGAACTGGCACTTAATGCAACTTGACGGGTGAGATCAATTAATGTGTTTGGACACAAGTATGTGGCGAGGCAGGTGCTGAGATGGAGAGTAACATCAAAAATCCTATGCAAGAGCCCAGTTGAGGTGCAATCTGGTGACTGTCGAGGCCATAGTGTTCCTTTTATTCATTCATATTATTTTACATGTGCTAAAGCGTCTGTATTCTGAAGAGAAACATATGCACCATCCTACTCTTTCCATTACTTTTGAATCAATATAACAAAATAAATTAAAAGCACCCATTTGAAGCGTGGGATTTAATTCTTTGAGGAAAAGCCGTTCTGCTGGAAGTCAGACTCCTCCGATGCCCTCCGGGAGGGCGGTAAGGCCTCAGAAAGCAGCTGCTGTGATGCCTTTTGGATCCACATGGAGGTGCTGATAATCCAAGATGAATCATCAAGGATGTGGACACCCAGACTCCACCTGTGCACTTCTGATACATGCATGATCCTATTACAGTTGTGTTAATAGCACTGGATTGCCTTTTTTCAGACCTCTTATTTGCCAGTCTTTCACAAAACCGAGGGATGTGAGGAGAACCCGAGCCAAACAATGCACAATATAGCTATACTAACACATCACTCAGCTAAGATTATGAGGCGCTTTCCTAAAATTTAAAACTTTCCTTTTTGCCAAATCATATAGTTAGGGCTGGACCAGGTGACCTTGAATCCTCCCTTAGTTATGCTGCAATAGATGTAGGCTGCCGGGGGATTCCCATGATGCATTGAGTTTTTCCTTTCCTTAAGTGCTTGCTCATAGGGGGTCATATGATTGTTGGGTTTTCTTTGTATGTACTATTGTACAATATAAAGCGCCTTGAGGCGACTGTTGTTGTGATCTGGCGCTATATAAATAACATTGAATTAAATTGAATTAAAATCTGTCTCAGCAGGTGGGTGATACCTTCTTCTCGTAAATTGTCACACTGTAACTTTAATATCTTAAAGGTTTTATATATTTTTTCTCTCTTCCCCGGTGTCTCCCCTGAAGCATTTATAAAGCACTCCTGCATGTCAGTAAGTTTGTGTTATTTCTCTCCTTTGTACTTCCCATCTGTGCTAAAGGGCCACCCTCCCCTCAGGGATGCCCCAGCTAATGGGACTCATTAACCGTCCCAGTGCTCCACTCAGGCGATTCATCTGCATGGTCACTTTGAAAGATAGTGGGTTACGCAGAGGTAATAATTTTAGGCATGTAACTGGCGAACTGTATAGCAGTCGTCTTGTTTAACTCTGCATCAGATTTAATAAAAATAAATGTTGAATTACTCTTAAAAAAAACTGGACTAATTCTAACTTGACGTCACGGTTCAGTCCAGTTTCACTAAAGCATCTAATGTTTTTGTTTGCAGCTTGGCTAATAATTTGAAATGTGAACAAGAAGGCAAACAGTTAATTAAGGCTCCTCTATTCGGGTATTTACGGCAGATGGATCTTCCAATCCCGCAGCGTTTTCTCCTGCCTGCGGTCGCAGCTTGTTGCCAGAACTTCAGTAACGCGGAGACACCGGATTTCTTTCTTATTCATTCATGCTCTGCGGCTTTTTCTTCATTTATTTTACATTTATTTTGCAAAGCATCACGCTGAGGCGCTCGTCCAGTGTTCTGTAGTCTTCTTTCAAATCCATCTGTCCTCATTTAGGCTGTTTTTTTTTTCTGTGGATCGTCAGAGAGCACTGATCCATCAGCCGACGTTAAGACCTTTGGGCTTTAAGGATAAGATTCTTATTTAGAAACAGTTATATAACCAAGTGAACGGGGCTATAGGCGTTTTGCGCGCACGCCGTTCCTGGATGTCAAACTTCGTATTATCTATATTATAACAATATTCTGTTGGAGCAAGCCAGTTTCTGTTCGTGTTCATGCCAGATCTGCAGCGCTTCAGTTTTCCATACCATAGCATGAATCCTTTGTTGGGGGCCAACGCGCATCTCCAACAGTATCCGCAGCAGAACCAGGCGCCCGGACACCCGGACTCTCCCTCGGGTCTCCTTCCCGACGCTGTTTTCGGTGCACCGGACCCGGCGTCCCTTCTGCTGGTTGAGCAGCACGGTCTGGGCCCTGACCAGGCGGGGCCTGACTTTACCGCACCATCGCAGTCTTCATCTTACCTCCACCACAGCAGTCACTATCAGCACCGCCCTGTGCCGCATCCCCCTGCTGCGATGGCTCTCAGAAACGACCTGGGATCGAACATCAGCGTCCTCAAAACTCTCAACCTGCGCTTCAGGTGCTTTTTGGCTAAAGTGCACGAATTAGAGCGCAGAAATAAGATTTTGGAGAAGCAGCTGCAGCAGGCGCTGGACACCAACAAGGGCTGCCAAGGTGGATGCTGTGAGAACCAGGCGCACACACAGGAGGTTAGCGTGCAGACGGGATTCGTCGGTACGATACAGCTTAGGCCCGGCTCCCTGCCCTTCCACAACACCAACAACTCAGCCAGGAGGCCTACGACACTGTTCACAACGCCTCTCGCATCAGCCCTGCCACCTGCAGCCTCTGAAAACTCGACTGCAACACAAACAAATGCCGCTTGTAACCCAGCCATCACAATAAGCCAGTCCTCCCCCTGTGTGGACTCCCCGGGATGTGGTTCTAAAACTGGAACCAACAACAGCACAGGTCCGGGAGCCTCCACCAACCCTCCTCCACGGTTCCTTCCGGGCACAATCTGGTCCTACAACCACACCCGCAAGTTCGGTCCGGGTGCTGAGCGTCTGACCAGCCCAGGAGTATCCTGGGTGCACCCGGATGGAGTTGGTGTCCAGATTGACACCATCACCCCCGAGATAAGAGCCCTATACAATGTCCTGGCTAAAGTGAAGAGGGAGAGAGATGAGTATAAACGCAGGTAAATTGACCAAACCTTTTATTGCACTTCATTCACGGCCATTTAAAAATAATAATAATAATAAAGCATGTGGTTTTTCTGTAGCTTTATTGAGTGTATGCAATGCTCTACTTTGGAGAAGTGAGCAGAACAGCTGCAGACCAGCTGTCTCCTGCAACACCACAGAGTCAGCACAAAAAGTCTACATCAATCACTTCAGGCCTGGAACTGCATTCATCACATGCCTAACCACAGAGGCAGGTGCTGCTGCTACAAATACACCAAAAATATTAACACCTCAGAGGACAAACAATGAAGTAGAATCAAGGTCAAAGCTTAGTGGTTGTCCTCTGTGCAACCAAACATTTAGCTCAGAATGGACACGTATTATGGGTCAGATGCCAACATCAGTATCAGTTTTTAGAGTTAAACGTTGTTATACTGACATTAGCAAATATTATTTCAATAATACACAAGCACACATTCTTTGATATTAAAAGAAAAGATGATGTTTCATTGTTTATTATCTTTCCAAGAATGTACTCTTGAAACTGTTCTTGCACAAGTTGCTGCAGATATTTATCCGAGTGTTTTTAAACTGTCGAGTCTGAGCTGGACACATTGGGATGACAACATTTTCTGTTTTGTTTTTAGATTCTTAGTTTTCTTGTTTTCTATATTCTTATATTCTGAAGAAAATATTAGCAGGCTAGTATATTATTTGGATTTTATTAACATTTGGTCACTCAAACTGCATTCTCATTACATGAACATTATTGAGAGGCATCGTGTTTACGTTGAAAGTCCAGAGAGGAAATGTGAAAATAGAATTCATGATTGTATTTTTGGATATTATGACTCATTACTTACAGCCTCATTTACCAACATTCAAGTGAACTATTTATTTAGGGGGGGGGGGTATGTACTGGTTTTATGAGCCCACTTTCAAGTAAAAAAAACATTTTTAATGCTGAACATTTACTGGTATTAGCTTATCAACCATTAACTAAATATTTGGGGGGGTTTGATAAAGAGTAACAAGCATCAGCTCTTATTTTGTGAAAGTGAGATGGAAAAGTAGAAGTGGATGGCGGATTAACCATTGCTGAGAATATGAGATGTGTAATCCACAGTCGCTGCTGTGAGCTCATGTGACTTTATCTGACGACATCAGCAATTCAAATATGGATGCTCTGATCTCCATTTTAGAAAGACAGCTGTCTGTAAATGTAGCCAATCACTTAATCGCTAATATGGAACAATGTGATTGGTCTTTACCCCAGAAAGCTTGGCAATAACATCTAAAACTGCATAAATCCTATTGTAAATTTGCAGTTTGTCCAACAGTTTTGGTTGATTGTGTATTATTTGTTAAATCCAAAAAGTCCTTTGCACATTCATCATTAATTCCCACAGATTAGCACAAATGAGCAGCCATGCATTCTTCACAGCAGAGATCCTGAGCACAGTATAGTGTGCTCTTTGTGTATGACACGAGTGTGCATTTCCCAGCCTGCTGTCCAGACATTTATATATTTTGTTTGTGAGTCGAGGGGCTTCACACACCTTGTCTTTATCAGTCTTAAACTCAGTTATTCCTCCCCTAACGAGGTGGTCTATAGGCAGTCCCCTTCATTTTACCCTAGGACAAATGACAACGTCACAAAATGTTTCTTCATACAAAACTTATTCTCTTAGCCATTAAATAGCTTTTAAAAAACTAATATCATTTTATAATGTAATGCTTGTCATCTTCTTATTATTATTATGTCTGTTTCAGAACCTTTACTGTAAACTCTGACCTAAAGCAGCTTGCGGTGTATTTTAATTTTCAGACTTACCCTCCTCTATCTCGCAGCACTGCTCTTTTATTTTATTCAAGGACAACTGTCTCTCCCCCGGTCACCCTCCTTCTGTCACTGCCAAAAAACCCCTCACTCTGCCAACCACACACTCTATCTCATATTTTCTTTCTCTTTTAAAACCGACACAGTCGCACCTTTTCTTCCTTTCTCACACTCTCTTCCTTCCACTGCGCACCGTCGTCCTCTCTACGCTCCATACTGTATCTGCAATGCAGCATGCACTGCAAGATGTAACTGGTGGATGGGGGCTTGGCTTGCAGAAGGAGTGCCTCTCAGTTTTCTGTGTGCGCTCTCCTTACTGATCAAACAAGTACCTGCTACGACAACAACAACCTCTGTTTCATGACTCAGTTTATTTCAGATTTAGTATTCCCTGTAGGGATCCATGTACTGCAGCATGCTGCATTTTAAACAGTTTTTCTGGTAGAGGCTGTAGACTGCAGTGAGTGAATTTCCCCTTGTGGTATGAAATTACAGAAATTGAGATGACATACGCGGTGGTCTCTGCTCGGGCTTTTAAATGTGTTAAAGATCAGTTTAACAGGCACAATCATCTGAGATGCATTAGCGAGCTGGCCTGTGAGGTATTGTGATTCGCTCAGTCAATCACCTTTTTATAACTTTAATATAACTGCAGTAAATGGATTTTAGTGTGAGACTCAGACACTTAGACTGAAATGTAGTTGTGCTTTTTGTGCGCATAAATCACACCCTTTTTACTTAATTAGAGCACTCCAAGTCTCATTCACATGGTACTTTTATCTACCTCCAGTGGAGGTAGAAGATATATTCAGGTTGTCTGTATCATATTCTTCTGGGAGAAAAGGACTAATAAAAATGATCATTAAATGATATTAGAGGTCAAATTTCAGGGCCACTGTGACCTGGTTCCATGAAACCATCTCATTTGTGTGGACTCGGAATACAATGGATTTAGTTAACTGAAGAATTTGTACACTATTTGTACACTAAATATAACAATATTTTGTACAATAACTTAATTGGTGAAATTGAAATTGATGACATTTTATATCAAAGGGTCAAAGGTCAGCTTCACTGTAACAATATTATACTCTGCAAAATCACTTTTCTGGCTATTAATCAACACCAAAACTGAGACGATGACCATGTTTCACATTTACTTTGAAACAAATTAGAGACTCTAATCTACTTTTACTACATGTCTGGACACACATATGCTAGTTATTTTAGGTCTTTTTCCTGGAAAGTGGGAAGACCAAGCAAAGGGCCTCAGGTCAGAGTTGAAGTCGGGTTACTGCATTTAATCTTGCAACATGTGACGTTCTGCTCAGTGTTTTATCTAAATCAGCGCCTGTTAAAGTGTTTTTGAAGCACAGATTTAATTCCACTTTTAGGTAAGCGGTGCTCAGCCACAGTGCAGTGTCAACTGCTGCTGTTAGGCAACATATTATCCATCTTCTGTTAAATGTGTGTGTTCTGTTTGGTTGATCCTGGATTGCCGAATCACTTAATGTAATGAGTCACGAAGAATGCGCTTGTTGTAGTTAGAGATGCATTTTAAATGGATTTTTAGCCCCTTTAACCTTTCAGCCTCCTGAATTAATTCATTCACAGGAGCATTAGCTGCATTTATAAATGTCAAGAGGTCCAGAGCTGATGAACACTTTATTTTTTGTTTGTCTCTAATCTCTGTCTCCAAGAAGACATGAACTAGAAGATTATTAATGTTCTTCATGAATCTATCCTAGATGGGAAGAGGAATACACTATGAGGATGGATCTGCAACAGAAGATTGCAGACCTGCAGGAGGTAACGTTGTATATACCCTTTTTTTTGTCTGTGGTTGTATTTCTCAAGCTGTGGGAACATAAATCTGTTTATATAGTTACACTGTGGGGACTGAAAGTCTCGATATTATAAATGATTATATGTTATTATGAAGGCGGAGGTTGGGTTTTGGCAAGTACCCGCAATGGTTGCTGTCAGTATAAGTCCTCAGAAAACTGATGTGAGTTCTCTGAAGTAACAGAATTAAAGACGTGTGTGTGTGTGAATGTTTGTAAAGACATATCATTTTGGTTTAAATTTTAAATCCTATGCCGGATTAGACATTTCAGCTAAGGCAGCACTGGCCTGTTTTTATAAAAATGTTAAAGTTCAAAGAGTTTCATGAAACTGAGAGAAGTAGGGCGGATTAGTTTGGTTTAATATAGGTTGTGCTGCAGCTGTTTGTTGATCTTGCCAAGCACAGACCTCTCTGTCTTTGCTGGCAATGATTGTTAGTTTCTTTAGCTGCCCCGATCAATGAGTCATACAAGGATGGTGCACTCTCTTTTAATTGATTTGCTTCAACCCCTTAACTATCCACTGATAACAGTGCCAAAATGTATTCAAGGAAATTTATATTATATTATTATATGTTATATTTTTATCGGCCTGTCGCCAACCATTACATTGCAATATCTGTACTTCTTGAAGCTGTGTCCTTATAAACAAAAGCACACATTTCCCCACAATGAAGCCATTCATCATGGCTTAATTTAGTTTAAATATAACCAAAATGCTGAAAAATTAAATGAATGCTCATCATGCTGTCTAACAGTTCTTGCTTGATTAAAGTCAGCTTTTATTCTGCGTGTATGTGACGAAGAGCAGCAGTGACATTCTTTCTTTTTTTTTTGCGCAGTAGCAGTTAAGAGCAAGAATATGAATACCACTGAGATGACAGATAAAGCCCCCAAAATGAATGCCTCTCCACCCCCCCCAAATGTTAACTTCATTGGAAAGGTCTCATTCTAAACCCAGTGGTTTCCTGTATATGTGTTTTTGAGCATGTGCCCCATTGCGAGGAATCTTACCTGACCCAATTTGACAGGAAATACCACCGCGCTTTAAGGCCACAAAGGGTAAGAAGAAAAAAAATCTGCCTTACGAGTATTGTAACTGCAGCACGTGTGAGTAAATCAGCGGGGAGACTTTGAGGGTTACCATGATGTCAGACTCATTTAGATCTTCCCAGAACTGATTATGCATTTAGGATTTGAATGTCTCTGTGCTTTTTGCAGATAAAATCTTTTTGCACAATGTGACCCAAAAACTACAGTAAAGAGAGTTGTGGTTCGGTGCAATTGTTCATTATGACTTCTTTTGCTTGTGCAGGACCTGCAGGAAAGCGAAGGCTGCCAGGACGAGCTAGTTCGCAGGGTTCAGCATCTGAATACGGAGCTGGTTGTCTTCAAAGGGCTCTTAAGCAATGTAAACTCACACATTCATATAATAATCACAAACAGTTTTAGCTTTTTACAGTAATCAGATGTTCCTCTGCGTTGTAAGAGATAAACTGCAGCGCACACTGAGTCTAAAAAAACATTGTCTTGGTAGTTTGTACTTATAAGCTGCTTTCACACTGAAGCCTGGAACCTTTTTTAGACACCTGGATAAAGGTGGCCTTGAGAACGCAAACATCCAACCCAACTCTTTAATCTGCCAACTCAGTAGTGCAAAGTCTGCTGTCCAAATGCAACAATTTGTGCTGATGTGAGAGCACTGCAGGTTAGAGTCCAGTGAATTCATTAGCTCCTCTCATAGCGACTACTCATAGCCAGCGAGTAGTCGGCATGTTTTCCGCATCCTGGACACTCTGCTCAAGCAGTACCCCCACGTAAACCAATCAGGAGGTTTCCTGCTGTGTTGTAAGTGTGAGGAAGCATTCTCAGAGTTCATGTGTGAAACAGCTTGCTTTAGTTACACAGGTTAGTGAGCCTTTCTCTATCTTTAGGGTGCTATATAAGAAAATGGTGCTACTATTATGTATTAATCAGTCTTATTGGTACAGTTTTCCATCGATACTAAACTGTTTCATCCTCTCTGTAGAATTTGTCAGATTTAGACAGTAAAATTCAGGAGAAAGCGATGAAGGTGGACATGGACATCTGCCGCAGGATTGACATCACTGCTCGTTTGTGTGATGTGGCCCAGCAGAGGAACTGTGAAGACGTCATCCAAATGTATCAGGTAAAACTGTTTAATCTCATCGTCTCTGGTTCTTTTTTTAATCTGTTTTTATCAAGCGTCTCTTTGTTAGTCTGATCCTTTAAACCCAAACTTTTCTGCAGGTTCCTAATAACCAACCATCGCTAAACTGCCGCCGTAAACAAACCCCTCTCTCCTTTAACGGGAGTGAGTGTGACGAGCCCGTCAGCACCTCCGAAAGTGACGGGGCAGTGGTTAAAGATGAGGAGCACTGTGGATCTGCTGCTAATCAGATCAATGAAGAGATGCAGAGGATGCTGAACCAGCTGTGAGTGGTCTGAAAATGTAATTACTGTAATGTGAGTTGTCTTTTCAGGCCATGTGTGTTTGTGCGTGTGAATTCATACTTTTTCTTTTATAAATTTCAGGCGTGAATGTGAGTTTGAAGATGACTGTGACAGTCTGGCATGGGAGGAGACTGAAGAGACGCTGCTGCTTTGGGAGGATTTCCCAGGATGCACTCTGCCTCCAGATCCCACCCACCCACCAGGAGAGGTAGGCAGCGGTCACTCAAGTTTAAAATTAAGAGAACACTGTGTGAAGATTTTATTGCTAAAAGTTGTTATAAATATACCTTTGGCTACGAGAGACGAGCTAATTTATGACCCTATCCTCACATACAGAGGCCTCACATTAACCATAACTGGGAAAAAAAAGCTGAAAAATGGAAAGATTTACCTTTAAAAACAGTAATTACATGGGATAATGAGTTTCAGAAGTTACCCCACCATCACTGTTTTCTGCAATTCATACAGGATCTACAAGTCTGTCTTTTACTGATATTTACAGATATCTGTAGTCACCAGTTATAGACCTTACATAGTAAGCTGACACATGCAGTCATGTGAGAAAGAATATTTTCACAAGGCTCAGTTTTTTACAGAAATGAATAAAATGAACAAAGTACACTGCCAAAGCTCTCAGCAAATTCACCCCAAGTACAGACTGTGCAATGCCAAAGGCCACATTTAGCATATTAAATTTGATTTTATGACACTACTATCAGAAAAAGACTTAACAATTATGGCTTGGGTTACCTGGAGATGGCCTATTTTCTTTAAACAAAACATTGTTTTGCAACAAAGTTGCATGTGAACAAACCACAAGACTTCTGGAACGGGGGGGGGGTGACATGAACTTGTTTTGCAGCTATAGGAGCTGGGCACCTTGTAGTTACAGAGTCGACCATGAACTCCTCTGTATATCAACGTATTCTAAAGCCAAATCAGGTCGTCTGTCCGACAGCTGAAGCTCGGCCCAAATTGGGTCATGCAGCAGGACAAGTGCAGCAGCAAATCTGCAACAGATGATTTAAAATCAAAGCGTTACAGTGGCGCAATCAAAGTCCAGACCTCAACCAGACTAAGCTCTGGGATGTTAGACAGTTGTGCATAAATAAGTGCCCTCAAACCTCAACAAACTGAAGCCACACTTTGAAGAAGAGTGGGCTAAAATTCCCCCACAGGGGCGTGAGAGACAGAACGTCATATAGAAAACAATTACTTAAGGTTATTTGTGCTAAAGGTGGTTCTCCAGTCTGTTTTTTCACACAGGATACTTTGTTTTTCACAGGGCTGTGCAGTCCTTTCTTTCTTTTTGTTTTTCACTTGATCGTAACTGTTGAAAAACACAACAGTTTTCGTTGCCATATGTTGGCATCTCAACATCCTTTCAGGTTTCAGTCAAATTGAGTTTACTGAATTGTTGCGCACCTGCAGAAGGTGCAGAGAAAACCAACAAAAAAAACAAAACACCAAATCACAGATAACATCACCCTACCTTCCTTTCAGTGTGCCTGTGTAGCATTTGTGTACTGCAGGTACCAGAGAGGCGGCATGGCAGGTTTCTAATTAGCATGACTGGAAACACTTGGGCGTTGTGTGCCAGTGCTCTACAAAAGCCCTCGGAGCTCAGCTCCCAGCGTGGCTTTCCTCTCCAGAGACACTTCTGAGATTTTGGTTGTGTCTTGCTTTGTTGTGTTGCACATTGCATATGCCGTTTCCTCACTCATGCACTCACACCACTGGCAGTACTGACTAAAAATCCCAATGGTTAGTTTAAGGCGGGGTGCTCAATCCCAGTCCTCAAGAGCTACCGTCCTGCAGCTTTTAGATGCATCCTTGTTCTGACATACCTGAATCAAATGAATGGCTTGTTATGAGGCCTTTGCCAAACTTGATGGCATGCTGAAGAGGTAATCAAACCATTTTATTCAGCTGTGTTTCTAAGGCCCACCAAGTAATGTCCATCCTGTGTGAATGCAGTTATATAGAGACATCTGATATCTGTTGTTACTTTAAAAAAATGTTTCAGCATTTCAGCTGTTTACACTGTTTAAGTCACTGCATAAAAGAGTTTTATGAAGTACAGGAATCGCACTGTAATTTTCTAAGAACGCATGGTTTGATGTTATTGCTTCAGATTTCAAAGAAGCTTTTGTTTGTGTGGCTATGAGTGGACTTTATCCAGAACAGTAGGCAGAGTGGAGTCCTTCAAAGCTCAGTCTGCTGCCCTTCGGTGCTCTGCTGTGGCCGGGCCAAATCAGGACAAAACAACACTCGCACAAATCCAGCTTGTATTTAGCGTACATGGTGTTTGTTTCCAAGAAATGCATGTAGGTATTTGTTTTCGTTCACCACCTGTTTGCGCTTTGAAAAGTCTGCTCTTTCTCTCGTGGGAAATAAGTCAGTGAAATATGAGCTGAAGGGAGCATTGGAACAGCTGTGCTTTGATGGTGCTATGTCTGCGGTGATGTCTGATGATGCACACCTTAAATTGATTATAACTTCCTTTCATCACACATATTTTTCCATGTCCGTGTTTGTCTCCAGCAGGAGGACTGTCTGGAAAAGGTGATTAATGACACAGAATGTCTTTTCAAATCTCGAGAGAAGGAATACCAAGAGACCATTGACCAAATTGAGGTCAGACGCTTGCTCCGTACTTTTATATGTTAAACATTCTGTGTTAAATAACTTTTTTCTTCCTACATCAGGACAGTTTTTTGGGTTTTTTTGGGGGGTCTTGCATGCACAAGTTGTGTGTATGAAGTCTAAGTAATGACTTTGACTTGGTATTAAGATAAGCACTGTTACTATGCTTTATTTTAATGGTGCAGCAGCTTGCCTCACTGAATTTAAATTTAAACCTGAAAGGGCTTTTTTTCTTTAAATCTTTTATACATTTTAGATTAGTTTATGTAAACCTGAGCAGTTTGGCTGCACATAGTCAGGGAGTTGTTCAAGGAAGCAGGTTTAACAAACTGTGAGTCTAACTATAGACTTTGATAGTTTCTCATACATGGATTAAGCCTACTTCCAGACTAAAAGAGAAAAATTAAATAAAGGGCTTCACTGAAAACAGTTTATAGTCTAGGACTAACTAAGCGTTGTCCTTGTCTGGGAAACCAGCCATGGGTTTATTTCCTCTGAGAGAGGAAACTCTGTTTTTAACTCTTAGAACAGCTGGTCAGAGTGTGTTCAGACTGAGTCAAGGGTAATGGAAAAAAAGCCATCATCAAGTGAGCGCTAATAACACGATTCACTATGGCTAAGGGCAAATAGAGTGCAGAGACTTCCTGATAATCCAGTGGAGCTGGAAATGTTTTTTAACCTAATTGTCTTTATTATTTCCCTTAATCATCGTTTACCCAGCTTAAATTTGAATTCCTATATGATAAAGCTGTGATCCTTCCAATTTTTACATTTGATTATTAAATCCCAGCTATAACCCGATGGAGTGATTATAAAAGTGCTCATGTTAAATAAAACAAATAGCAAACTGTCACTTTGTCACAGTCTGGCTGCGAAGCTGACTGTGTGGAGTGATGAGGTGGACCCAAGAGCAACATGAGAAGAGACTAAACAAAACTTATGTGTGAGAAAAACGAGCTGTTTATTAAGGCTGCTAAAGAAGTACAAAGGCGAAACTAAACAATAACCCAAACTGGGTGAACTAAGATAAAACATGAAAAAACCTTTGACGTGGCGTGGTTACATGATGTGAACACAGCAGACAACCTGACAAAAACTGAATGAGAAAACACAGACTAAATACACACAGGAGGATAATGAGGGAAATGGGAACACATGAGGAAACAGCTGACACACATGAACATAATGACATCATAAGGGAGTGTAAAACTAAACACATTGAACATAGGAACACAGGACCTCTTCAAAATAAAACAGGAAACATATGAAATGCAGACATGACTACATGAACTTGACAGCAAAAGACATGCAGACATGAAAACACATAAATGACAAGGGAGACTTAACACAGGGGTTGAAAACACAGGGGGAATCTAATAAACAAATGAACTTAGATAACCTAATTAACTTAAACATAAACCATAAACATCAAAATAAAATAAAACTCAAAACGCTGGGTCGGGACACACTTAATGGGAGTCTGTTTGCAACGGCATGCGCTTTTGCACATTGATGAGGAAGTGAGACCGAAAGAGATGGTTGAGAGAGAGAGTGTGTTGTAGAAAACTTATCCTCACATTGCTTAGAGATGACGTTTTAGCTGTTTTTGGATGAGAAACAAAAGGATTTTCTCTCAACAATGGGGAAAAAAACTGTCAGATTGCTGTTGATGTCATGCATTCTTTGAGTGATTTATTCTAACTCTCAGTTTTCTGACTGTAGCTGGAGTTGGCCACAGCTAAGAGCGACATGAACCGACACCTGCACGAGTACATGGAGATGTGCTCGATGAAGAGAGGCCTGGATGTTCAGATGGAGACCTGCAGGAGACTCATTACACAGAGTGAAGATAGGTACATAAACACACACACACACACACACACACATATAAACACACTTTCAGCTTTCTTAAAAAAGCAAGGTTTGAGCAGTTTCAGTGTATACAGCATACATATTTTTTTTAATAAAAAAATAAACATCTATGTATTGGGTTATAGAACATTACAGTATAGGTCTATTCAGCTTTAATTATAAGTATTTAAGAAAGTTATTAGTATATATTACAATCTGCTTTTGTCAAAATAGATTATATTATTTCAACTTTATTTTGATTTGTTACCTGTTTATACACCTGATACACATGTGGTTATTACTTAGTTATGAGGACACTATTTATTATATGTTTATTTAGCTTAAAATATAAATAAGCATTGTGCTTAATTGGCTGGACTTTATTACCTGAAAATGTAAGCCAACTGTCTCCATTACCCTAAATGATATAATATTTAGCCATCTGAAAATATTGTATTTTACATCAAAACATTTACTGAAAATAACAGCGAACTACCGAACAAACAGGTAGAGTGAGTTTAGCTTTTACTGTAGCACATGGAAAATGATGCATTTCTCTTTCTGCCTCTCTCAGTCCCTCTGCTGTGCCTCCACCCGCTGAGGAGAGTGAACAGAGAGAAAACGACAAGTCGTCAGTATCTCCACCTTCTTCCTCGAGCAGTGGGAGAACATGACACATGCTCACTCCAGCATTAACAGTGTCTGTGGGTGCTGACTAACTGACTACGGCAACACCATGTTTACCTATTTATTTGACGAGTCATTTCTTTTTCTGGACACTTTGAAAAGTGAGATGGAACTGACTAAACGAGGAAGTCTGTCATTGTGTTTTGTGACAATTCTGTAGGTCGAAGGACCCTCAACTGACTGTAAGTGTGGTTACAGGAAGACATAGCATGACTCATTATACCCAAACTGACACAAGCTAAAACAAGGATAATGTAAGCATCCAATCTGCTTTTATGGTTACTGAAGCTCTAAAGGTTCAATTCACATTTACAGGAATATTACCAGGAAATAATTAAGCTTCAGTCTTAAAATACTATAACACTGATCTTTTGAATTTGAATCTTTATCCACACATGTAGGTTTAATAGGAAGACACGAGGCAGCATTTTACTAGGTTGCAGATGCATTAACAGTTCACCATATCTCTTGTATAATAGTTATAGAATCACAGGCTAAGCAATAAATGAAAAGTGAAAGATAAAGCAGAAAAGCAGAAAAATGTGAACATTATGTGAATTTTTACTGGAGCAAGAGAGATGAGTCTTTGACTTCCAACAGGCCTCCTTCCAGTAGAATTAGGTGTTTTCTGAATAACAAGGGAAGTATATGTAAAATTTCAATCAGCACTCTTCAGAAAAAGCTTAAATATTCATATTTTTGAGTCATTTTAAAGTGATTTAAAAAATAACAAAAATCCTGAGAAGTTGCTCTTCAGATCTTTGGTGCTTTTAAACCCAGATGATACAAGAGTTTGTTTCTGTTCTTCTCCTGAAGCCCTTGACCAAATATAACAGAAGTTAATTGGGAAAGTTGAATGTCACTTCTCTCCAGTTCAGCCTCCAGTTCAGAAAGTGTACATGAGTTGGCTTTCAGGACCACATTGTTGGAAAGATGGCGGTAAAATGTTGGCTATAGGATGAAAACTGTGGGCTCCCTGACAGATTTTCTTCCGAATTTTTGTAATCAATTCTTATATATTTTGAAAAATGTAAAGTGTTTGCCAGATAAAATTAGTAGCAGTGGTCTGACCACTAAACTGGTTGATATAGTGCGAGAACACTGTTTCAATAATGATGTGGGAAAACATATGCATTGAAGAAGAACAATAATAAAAAAAATTAGTCAAGCATAACATGGGAAAAGGAAACAATCCAATAAATGAAATCAAGACTTTGGAGTCAGTAACTTGTGAGCTACATCTGTGACACAGCCGAGGCTGATTTGTTCCTCTGCTCATGTGGACACATTCGTTTAACCTACTTGTGTAAAATAAATGACCAAATTAGCTTTTATTTCCTGTGCAGATACAAAAAAACTTTTAACACTAATGCAACATAGTCGCAGTAGTAAGTCGCATGTCTGTATCACCATCGTTTTGGTATCGGCCTCAGGCAGATCAAACCACCCTGCTGTTCACAGAGAATTCCAACATTGATCATCTTGACCACGTTGAAGATGATGTTGGAGCACCAATCATTTCATATGAGTAAATCTGAAACACCACAAACATCGTAGTCTGTTTTGAACTTTGTAGTTTTCAGGAAAGGTGAGGGAGCAATGACCACGGTGTCAGGAGAGAAGTTGCTTTTTTAGTTTTAAGTGTAACCGTAGTCTCTGTCTGCTGCACTTCAAAGACCGACTAAAGTCCTGGATGATAGAGTCACTTAAGGGTCGTGTAAGTGTTGTTAATACTCTTTATTTTTTTTTAGCAGTAATGCTTCCTATAAATTAGAGTGAAGGCTGTATGTTTGAGTAAAGCTGCATGGTTGAGCAGAATCACTTTGAGGATAGTGGAAAAACAAAAAGGCTGTCATGTAATAATGTAAGTTAGTCACTGAGTGCCAAAATAATATTTAGAGTGTGAATCAACAGGAAATTGCTTAAATATAGCTGCTGAAGCTATTTCACCAAGGTGCTTGTTGTATAGAAGTGAACCTGCGTTTTGCACATAGAAAAGAAGAGCAAAGCAAAACTATACCATAGGAAACAATCAGTAGTATAACCTGTAAAACAAAATATGCTGACCTACTGCAAACAGACTATTATATTTGTTCTATTTATATTTCCGTTCCTTATGGAAAAAAAAAACGTTGCTGGTGAATGCATCACGTACCTCATTTTTACTTTAATTACGTACAGCAAACAGCTGTCAGGTGGACGCCCCCTCCATCACATCTCGGTCATCAGACACTATTTTAAACTGTGTATTTTGTTCTGTGTAGACGAACCAGATGAAATAACTCACTTTAGTGCTTTGTTTCAGCAGGAGGGTGCAGTTTAGCTCATGCATGTGTTGCAGTTTTAATCAGCTGAGTGCCGATCTGAGACGATCAGGTGTCGGGTGCATCGTGAAAGACATAAAACACCATCTCTCTTTGTACCGTTACACTTTAACGCACTGAGTGAATTTATATGTATGCATGTGCCAGTGTGTATGTTTATGGGCCTTCTGTGTGACCAGCCAGTGTTTTTAAGAAGGAACAAACTGTTCAATCTCATGTTGTCTCAAGCAGTTCAACGCCACCAAAATGACTCCTGAAACTGTGCTGTGTTTTCATGGTGACCACCTGAAAAATTCAGAATCTGATGATCGTGTAGGTTTTCTTTCCCAGTACTGCTCTTTCTTTATGAGTTTATGCCAAGTGAAGTCAATGTAAAAATATCTCAGTTCAGGAAGATGAACGGAAATGCAAATGCTTTTGTGAAATGATGGCTTTGATATTATATGCACAACAGAAATATAGCTTTGAATATGTACTCGTGTTTAAAGAAAAGAGCTAGATGAAGGAAATGATGGCAGATGAGAACAAAAGAGTTTTTGTTTTCTGTCTTCACACAACAGAAAATCTTATTTCAAAATATCTTTTAGAAAATTCAGAAGTATTGATCTAAAAATCCAAATGTGTGACTTTGCAGCTTTAAACATCAAGAAAAAGTAACTTTGGCTGAAAAAGGCTTCACTGCAGAGCTACTGTATGTAATATGTCGAGAGAAGCTGGATGAATGAATAAAAGTTGCAACTGAGCAACAGCGTGTGCAGTTATTTGCAAAACACAACATTTCCCTGTTTTAGGTTCAACAGTTTTTTTTTCTAACAACAGTTATCTGAAGGCACTTTACACCAAGATAAAGACATGAACCATTATAGATAAAAAAAGAAAAAAGAAAGATGCAGCCATTAAGTGATTACTTAATGAAATTTTGGAGAAAGACAAGCTGTTAGGTCTGCGCTCTCAGGCCTCACTAGTTCAGAGACTTTTTACCCATAAAGAGAACAAGCCAAACAGCTTAACTTCTTTTTAACTTGCTAGCAAGGGAAGCCTGGTTGGACCTCAGAGCAGCACCTCTGCTCTCGACCTCAGAAGACTCCCAAGATCCAGTCTCCTCTGTAGCCTTTTATTGAAATGCCACTGAGTTATAAAGTTCAGTTGTTCACTCTTGTTATTTATTCTCCATGGGTGTCACAGTTTATGTGAAAAATTATGAGGCTTTAGGGCTCTGACACATAAATGTTAGACAGTTTTAGCAGGCTGGTCGGGGTCAGAGTGTGGGAAGGAGGAATATGTATCCAGGTAAGGAAAGAATAACACAGATGTTCAGCAAATAGACAGAAAAGGATTCAGAAAGACAAAAGACTGAGGAAGTTGGCAAAACAACAGAAGTAGAATAAAAGGCACAGCAGACTGAAGGTAAAAATGACTTTTTTAATTTTGACATTTAGTGTTATTTTTATAGTAATAACCTTTATTTGTGATATTAACTTAGTAGTTGCGTTAGCTTTGAGAGATTTTGCTCTTTGGTGTTTTCACAGTGGTGTTTGTAGACCATTGGCAGCTTTACGCCTGTCCACAGAATGGGATTCGTGCAAAACTCTGTGGCTCTCCTGTTATTATCTGCACA
>VUQR01036878.1:16034-26528 GCA_015108515.1 Hemichromis elongatus
CAGTTAGTGTTTGTTCTCCTACAGTCCACAGGTAGTTGACATTGCCAGTTGTGCTGCACTCCAGCAAAACTATACATGATTCATTTGAGGAAATCCAGGTAGAATTGATTGTTATGACAGCTTTAGTTATGGGCTCTAATGAGAAAACAGAAGGACAAAGAGAGTCTGTGTCAGATCTGTGTCCATCAAAGCTTAAAGTAGATGTTTGTTCAGAGTACTGCTAGTTTATAATATACAATCAGGCTTTTCAATAACAATAATAATAGACTAACACCAAGTTATGAGTTTCGGGATTTTGAGATGTGATTTAAAAGCAGAAAGAAAGTGACTTCCTGATCATTACATAATTGGTGATGAAAAACAAATATTGAAGCATGATCCGTAGGATTTCCTATTGTAACAAATATACAAAATAGCTTTCATCTCAACATATTTTAAATGCCATTGTTATTATTTTTTAACTAAAAGGATCATTAAAAGACAGCAAGTGAAACAAGGAAGGATGACAAACCATTTTAAAACATCACATTGGATACACGGATTTGCAGGTATCAGGTATCAGTTCAGGGACACAAAGGTCAAGATATAATACAAGTGGTAGTACACACAATCAGTATTTAACAATATCATGCAACAGTGGCTGAGAATACACAGAAAAGAAAACAAATAAAGAATACAAACAAAAGAAAGGTTGAAGAGCCAGCCTCATAAGCTAATTGGGAGTCAGCTATTATTCACTCAAAAAATTAAAGGTCACCAAGATGCTTGTTTAATAAAAAATAAACATGTCTTACCATGAACTTGCAGAGTGATGGTGACTGAAGGCCTTTGCTTATCATTCACCTCTGAGACAAAAATGAAATCACCAGAATCTTGAAGAGTCAGTTTTCTCACTGTTAAAGTGAAGTCTTGAGGGTTCAGCTCTGATCTGTCCTTAAATGGAGAGTCTTTAGAAACACCCACATCTTTGTCTGCAACAGTTATCCCTCCATATCTCCACTTTGCTGCAGTCACACCTTCAGTTGGTAAGCCTGATGAAAGCTCCACAGTATCTCCAACATTTTTATGAATGACACGTTTTCCGCTGGAAGCCTCCACATCTGAAAATATATATAAACATATCTTTGTGAAAGTAAACTGTTCAAGTTATAAATGAGTGAGTGAGAAAAAACTGGCCAAACTGCCAAACCTTATCCTGTCGTTATGGAAAGTGGGATTAGTTTGAGAATAGAATAAAAACAGCAGCTTCTGTCTGTATAACAATGTCATGTCTGACTCACAGTTTTTGATAGTATAATTAGTAGATACTATAATTAGTTACTTTGTCCTTTCTAGTGAATGCATGTTGTATTTTCTTTTTTCTTTTCCTTTCTTTAAAATTTCTTTATATCTACTCTAAACAGAAAGGAAGCAACACTTGGATCCACACAAATACGTCTGCAATAACACTCCCCCCCCAATTACTGCATAGAAATGTACTGTATGAGAAGAACCATAACCCTATATGCATTTAAAAAAGTATACCGTACAACCAACACATAAAAAAAACAAAAATCAGGAAGTAACAGCAACAGAAAGGGCGATCTGTCCTTGAGTTGCTTTAATTATATTACATTATATTATATATTATCCACATGTTATGCTTTAAAGCCAGAGCTTCATTTAGTAATACTGCATTTGAAAACTCTACAAGAAAAATACACTGCAAGCCTCTTCCATGGAAGACATTTTACTTCCCAAGAGCAGAAGTACTCCTGACCTCTAGGTACTCTGCTCTAAGCACGCATCAGAGTTCATGATACAAACAAATAAAACACATGTGACAGAGATTTGAAAACACAGGTGGACTTACCATGGAGGCACACCCAGAGAAGTAACACAATGCTGTGAACCAAGTAGCTTCGATAACAGCGTTGACCACCAACCATCGCTGTGGAGAGAGGAACGACGTCTATTTCTTGTTCTCATCTGTCAAACTGTTTCACATGTTAGCACAGAAAAAAAAAGTGTGATGAATGGGGGAGGTTTCTATTAACACAGAAACAGATAATCAGTCATAAGCTGGCCTGATATACAACATTAAAATAGGCAACTCGAACATATCAAAACTTCTTTTACTGTAACAAATATATTACATTACAGACAGTTGCCTAAATGTTCAATATAAAATAGCCATAGGACCTAGTTATTAAAAGTCATTCCTACTTTGCATTAACAGTACAACCTCTGTATTTACTGTATCTGAGCTAGATATGAAGTTTGCATCAGAGTTTAGACCCACTATCTATTAACATTTTAGCAGAAATCATGAAGCACTGTTGACTGCAGGCACATTTGCTCTAAATATCTATCACCATGACACCCTCTTTATATACACTGGGTGTATATACCGAGAATTACAATCTGCAAAAGTGAATGAAAATGGATAAGACAAAAGGGATAGAAATGACTTGCATGGACAAGTGTGTGAATATCCGTTCCCCTGAAAAAAGGCCATGGTTATGCACGGAGAATAACAACATATATGTTTGTTTTCTTGTTTTCTGTCTGTGCTTGATGAGGCTTTTAATAGGTTGTGGTTCTTGTGGGAACTTAACACAGGAGGAAGTAAACTACCCATTAGCCTGCACAAAAAAGACAAATAACACATTTTAAAGCTGATGTTCTAACTGTGCTGATCTGACTATCCGCAGCTAAATGACCAAAACTCAAATTCTAAATGCAGGAACTCTTGTGTGCAAAAGCTGTGCTGTTTGTTCTACCAGGACTAGACATTGTTAGGTCTGTATCACGCTTACTTAAATCTTAGGAAACACCAACAAATTAAATAAAGAAAATGCAAAGAATAAATAAAGAATTTATTTATTTAATTTAAGTTTTATTTATTCCTTCTTTTCAACTTTTAAAGAGACTGAAGTGTCTGGTGTATTGAAACTTCCACCCAGCAGAGCCCACACTGCCCCCTTGTGGTTGACTTTTCTCATGTCGGTATGATTCTGGGTTTTCTTGTAGTTCAACACATTTCATCGTAATCATATTTTTTTTGTCTCCTTCTGGGAAAATGCAACTATATTTTACTATGACATGTATTTCTGCTTCTTTTATTTATTTCGAAAAATAACCACATTTTTCTTCTAAACCAGTTCAAGTTAGTAGTTGTTTCCTAAAATCCATCTTGGCTTTAAGTGATGGTTTTAAAATGTTTCTTAACAAAACCCTGCACATCTTGCACACATTTCTTTTTTCTTGGTATCACTTTAGTTGAAGGTTAATGTATGGTTAATATTACTGTAAAAATAAACACATAAGTACATAAAATTTGGTTCTGTTAAATTTGGCATCATGTAATCTGTACAGCTGATTGAATTTTATTTATCTTCTTGTGGGTGTCTCCTGTTATATTTCGCATTCCCAGATAACATGATTAAATAGCACACAATGTCAATGAATTAGTAAGTAAAGAGGAAAAGTACCTCAGTACTGCACATCAGATCCAGTTCTGTAGTAACTGGATTCAGAGATGTTGAAATGAAACTCAATAAAACAGCATCCTCTGTACTGTGTTTGATCTGTTAATGTATTTATTAAAGAAAGTGCTACTGGAATAATAAAATGATTTTATTATTTTTGTTGTTTCAAATACAGATCTGAAAAGTGTTTACACATTGCATTTTAGAAAATCCAAATTTTTTTGTTGTTGTTGAAAACACAACAAAAACAACAGTTTTCCAATAATGAATGAATCGTGTCTAACATGGCTACATTTCCTTCCTCTCCCTCCTTTCCAGCTGTATATGGCTCCTTTAGAGAAACACATCGCTGTGATTCATCATCTTCTATGTCGTGTTGTCATCGTTCTGCTTTTTGCTTTCCGTGAGCAGTTTTGGATTCAAATTCTGTGAATTAGAAAAACAATTAAACTAATAAACAAACACGATAAAAGTAAGAAAATAAGAAAGGTGATATCTCGGCGTATATGATGGAAAATAATAAAATAGCTCTCCATTAAAACCAACAGCTTAGTGGAGTGTATGGCACATTGTTTAACTCTTGATGTGTGCAGCATTATAAATGATACCAATTGACAGTCTGATGACACAACAGGACATATTTATTTTTTATAGGACTGATGTTGATGATAATCTCCAGGCAAGACTGCAACTGTGACACAAGTATGTATTTCTATTTGCTAAATGTAAACCTCTGCCAGGGTGTTATTGTATTTACTCTTTAATACATATTTGGAAAAAGTTTTGAAATAATTTGATTGAAAACGTTAATGCGATGCTGGATAGTATTCAGAGAAGTGAGTGATGTAAAGAGGCACAGAATCAGCAAAATCCTTTTCTCATTCAGCAGAGATTTTGATTTATACATCACACAGTTGCTGTAGATTTGTCAGCTGCTGATCCAAATTACCCCTTCAAACACATCCCAAAGTAGTCTATACTAAGTAGTACTAAATAACATTTATTTATATTTCTTGTAATTTAAGGGTAGTTTCATTGCTACCACTGAAAGAGTTCTACTGGATTTCAAATATATATTTGAAAAAAAAGGTAATTATTTAATTGTAAGTAATCTGACAGAAGACAGAAATGAAATGCTGGACAGTATTCAGGAAAGTGAGTCGGGACTGACAAAAGTAGGAAATGTTTCAATGAGGTGTGAGATTTAGTGTAGAAATGATAGATGTGTACTAAAAGCAATTGAAAGTCTAATGTAGGCGGGAAAACGCATTATTGATTTGTGAACTGCCTTATGATTGGTTAAAAATGACTTTTCTGATGTCAGACTTGCACCAAAGCGATTGAGGATGCTAAAGTATCAACAATGAGGTGCAGTACTGCAGCACCTCATATCTGATTTCATGTTACTGCATGTGTGATCTACATGAAATTAAAAATATTTTTAAATGAACTGATTATTGAAATTTCCTTTCATGGCTCATTATTGTCACACTGTACCTGGTTCAGCATCTTCAGAGCCTCTCATTGTCTCATAAACACAAAGATCACCTACAAGTTAGTAACAGATGAGTCAAAATCATATTAAAGTGCAAACGGTCTAACATTTAATCATTCTTTAACAGTGTAATGTGATTGGTTAAACAGTGTTAAACCTGACCGTGGGAAAGAGCCGAGTACACATGTTGTTGACTTTCCTCCTGGTTGATTGTTTCAGACTGTGTGAGCCTAAAATTAATAAAATACATTAATATTCATGCAATAAAAGGATGTTATTATCTACTTTTAGAACAAAGACATTTTGTACATTACTGCTGTTGATTAGTTGCACTAACCTGTTGCAACACAGATCTGTAAAAAAATAAATAAATAATAATTTTGTGTATTATTTGCATTTGCATATTAAAAACACATTTTAATAAAAATACTTAGCCTACCAATGAACATGACAAGAGAAGAACCTGACCCTGCAATAATAAACAGTAATCATAGTTCAGAGTTTCTTACCTGCATGTCTTTTATTGCAGAGACAAACACACACAGCTGCACTGGATATAATGACAAGTATCAAACAGCCACCAGCTACACCGAGGAAAAGGATCAAGTGTTTTTCTGAAAATGATGACACTGTTTAATTTAAACAAAACAACAATAATGGGAACAACATCAGTTTTTACCACATCACTGAAGATCACTAATATATCAAAAGACATAAAGAAGTAGTAAATATGCAGACAGCACATACCTGGTTCATGTTGTCTACTGTTGCTGCACTTCACTGTTTGATATGCAGACTTCTCACTGACATGATTGGAAACTGTACAGGTGACATTGGTCTCTCCATCCTGCTCCCTGATCATGTATTGGTGCCTGGGACCAGTTAGTGTTTGTTCTCCTACAGTCCACAGGTAGTTGACATTGCCAGTTGTGCTGCACTCCAGCAAAACTTTACATGATTCATTTGGGGAAATCCAAGTAGAACTGATTGTTATGACAGGCTTAGTTATGGGCTCTAATGAGAAAACAAGAGGAAACAAAGAGTCTCAGGTCACCTTTTGCATCATGGATTAAAGTAGATGCTTTTTCAGAGAACTGCAAATTAGGCCAATTAACAACAATAAACTTAATTAATTCTGTCAGGGTTCCTGTGTGTATGGGCAGGTGGAGGTGAGGATCCAAATGCAGGACTTAGAGACAGTAGTATGAAACAAAACCTCAGCTTTAATGCTGGCAGAAAACATAACAGGCTCAGAACAGAAAGTGGCACAAACAAAAACACACAGGCATGGATATGAGGGTACGACACGACACGGACTCAAGGAAACACGGGGCTTAAATACACAAGGATGGTAAACAGGAGGGAGACACAGCTGGGAGAGATTAGGGCTAACAAGATGAGGGGAGCAAGACACTCTGAACACATTCACATAAGACACAGACCTTCACAATAAAACAGGAAGCAAGAATACACTACATAGAGACGCAGACTCGCCACAGAAACAAACCCCACACAAAACCTGAAACCCAAACCACAGTCATAATTAATAACAAATAACCAAAACCCCAAAACCCCAAAACACATCATAATGCCGAAATAAAATGAAAACACAGAAAACTCAAAATGCTGGGTCGAAGCGACCCAGGACCGTGACACCAATGCTGTTCATCCTGTTACCATCTGCCACCTCCTTCATTAAAATTATTTGAACTACATCACTGTGGAGTACCATTCCTTCTGACCGAGGACCACTCAGTTGAAGCGTGATCGTCAATCAGTGCAAACATATATTACACAAACCAAGAAATTCACAATATGCTGTGTTTCATCTGATTATTTCGTATAATCGAAATAATACAGAAATTATATTTTTAAGAACTCAAATTCAAGCTGAGATTAATGAGAAAGTGGGAACACAAATTGTTTGATACAAAACGAACACAACATGAGGGCAAACGTCAGCTATAGTCTATAGTCAGAACACCAAATATACCCAGTGTATTTTGTCGTCAAGAAGTGTAAGTTACACAATAAGCACTGTATCCAGTAGGAAATGTTCCCCTTCAAAAACACACTGAAACACATACATTAATGTAAGGTAAAGGCGCGTTGAAGGCCAAAGTTTCTTCAGCTTCACAATTCAGCCTCATACTTTAATCGGAGAGCTGTGGCGACCCCTACAGGAAGCAACAGAAACCACAAGAAGAGGATTGAGTTACACAAAGTTACTCAACCAAACTGTTAAATCTTCTAAGAGGCTGATCGGTGAGCCACGGCATCCTTGTGCACTCAGTTACAGCAGCTGACTGGTTTGATTTTACTTGCGGAGCATTTCCTGCTTCTGGAAAAAGGTTTTCAGTGCAGAACAACACTTTGTTGCAGGATCTAACACTAAAATGAGCAAATCATGGCTCTGCTTGGCTAAATCAAGCTATTAATATTGATTTTTATTTATTCATTCAGCATTTTGTGTTTTACCTATCTGTTGGCTGTGTTTGTATATAAAACGTCCACATGGGCATGGATGGCTCATTACTGTAGATCAAATCTACCTATGGTTAGGTTGGTTAGGTCTGAGGCCTACAAACAACAGGAAATAACATGAATGTGTAATAAATTCAACATGAAAGCTGAAGGTTATGGATGTGGTGGAGGAATTAAAATAAATAATAATAAAATTACATTAAGGCCGGGCCTAAATAATATACTCCGGTTTTATCTGGAATCCTGGTTAATTCAATGCAATGAAAAGACCGCTGAAATGTTATTTCAAAACAAGCTGTTGCTCCTTAAAAGGATGTCAAAGGACAATTAAACAGGCTCGAATCTGCTTTGGGTTATCAAAGCAGAATTCTTGCACTTGTGACCTGTTTCTAATTTGTATTCAAAGTGCGAGCAGCGGGTTTTGGCTGGCAAGTCAGGAGAAGCCGTGTGAATACAAACCAGCAGTTACATAACAGTAGGTAACAGAACAAGGGCTGCTCTGTGCAGCTGCCAAAGCAGGTATATAACACAGGACGCACAGTGATATAGTGAACACATAAACTCTGACAGGCATACATTATATGTGTATAAACCTGTCATTTTAAAACCAAGTTTTTACTTTATTCACTAAAGTAACTGTTTTGTTCACATGCAGACAAACAGGCTGTCGTTTAATTTGTACTTGAAGGACTATTGCTCGTCATTTTGGTGAAGTTTTTGACCTTCCTTTTGTAAAAAAAAATCAAGTTAGGATTTTTACTCAGTCAACTCTTTAAAGAATGACCTGGTGCTTAAACAGTGCTCACTAGATTTTGGTGAAATTTGGTGCAACACGTGCAATGATCTTTAGGAGTTTAGACCCAATGTTTGTGGTAAACCCATGGAAAATATTCATTAAATCTTATGAGCAATATATCTTCTTTTTTGGAAAGTCTACTTCTCTTCTTGCTCCACTAACATCTGCACTGTGTCTTCTCTGAAGTGTAGTATTTCATTATGTAAGAGCCCAAAGGCAGATTTAGTGCTGAACTCCACGCTACCAATGAAATGAAACGTTTTAATGTTAAAGACGCCCAGCCCGTTTACCCAAGTGTCCCCTCATGCCTGAGGAGAAGTGCATGTTCAGCCATGAGCAGAGGAATGGTCCCCAGTCACAGCAACAGCTGTAGGAAAACAGCAGACTGACAAAATAATCTGAGCTCATTGAAAAATGTTTTTTCATGTCTTTAAGCTGAAAAAAAAAATTTTTTTTATGAGGTTGTGCTTATTTAAGTACATCTTCAGATGATTAACAGTACATTATATATTAGTGTTATTAAATATCTAAGAGAAAATGCTGAAGCAGTGAGTGAAAAATTAACTGCAACACACCATTCAGCCATTCGGTTTGCTGCAGTATGTGATCATTTTCCTATCGCAGGACTCGCGCTTTAGCTGACTCTAGAATACCGTGGTATACAGTGTAGGTCATGGTCAACTTATTAACCAAGGTGCCCAGGTCCTGTGTTTACAAAACAAATCCAAATGCATCACCATCTGTACCTGACAGATGACCTTTTAAATGTCCTGATAGGTAAAACGATAAAACCTTAGAACTGAAAGTAGGTTACTTTTTCTTTTTAATTACTGTATATTTAGAAAATAACAATAAGCTGTTGCTTTAAAACAAAAACAAAAAACGTTCTTTTTCTTTCAAAAAAACTTTATTAAAAGTGTAACATTTGCACATAGACACCAGGACAGCTCACACTGCTGAGTTGTGTCACATAGGAATGTACAACCTTGAGACTTGATCCCCTTCATTATCTCAACACCTACAGCTAAATATCTTCTGGTTTCACTTTCCTGTGAATCAGTTCATCCCTCCAAACACAGATCGATGATAAACTAGAAATGTTCATTGTTTCAAGTACATAAAGAAATGCAGTAATGTAATTACTCTTACCACGTGTGGCTAAGTTACTCTGGAAAGTAGATTTTCCTTTTCCTACCATTAAAGTCTGTATGTGGTAAGCTTTCTGAGCAATGACAATTCATTTGTAATATTAAACTATGTCGGGTGTTATGTAGCCCATGGTCTTTTTTGTCACGTGCAGGGCGATTGCATCAGCACCAAACGCAGCACGACCACGTTCTTGACTGGTGCTGCCTTCAAGTCCTGTGGGAAATTCGACCGAAGTTTTAACGCTTTTTCAAAAAGCTAAAGAATAACTCCCAACATCTTAATTTTCAAATCCTTTCCAAATATGATAATAATAATATTCCCTAGGAATATTTGCTTGTTTTTGAACCAGTTATTAAAAACTTTGATGTTGTTTTTCTATCCCAAATTGGTACAGCAGCCTTTTTTATTTGGGTGTAAAACACGCTAAAGAAAAGCTCGAGAAGGTTGGTAAAGTCAGGCAATATAAAATATATAAGTAAGTAAAAATTGAAATGGTAATGAAAGGCTAGAAAGTTTAACTCATCATAAGGGTGTATATTATATAATTAATAAAGACGTAAGAATGTCTTAAAGTTGGTATATTTGGATATATGTGTATCAATAATTTGTAGAATTATTTTTTCAGTTTTATTCTTGAGTGTTAGAGGCACATTTCAGTCAAAGTGAGCACAGTCTCACTAACTTCCTTTGTAACAAAAACAGAGGACGGATCCCGGCTACTAAAGCTTCTTGCGGATTTTTGTCTTAATTCCCTTTCACACACATCCTTCCTTATGGAGAAGAGATGTATCCTAAACGCAGCACCGATTGCTATGACTACTTGTACATCAAAGGCGCACGCCTGTGGGTGGACCAATTAGAGCCTCCGACGTCATACGACGCAAGTAGTGACATTGAAGAGTGGGGGTGTAACCCTAAACCCGGTCCCACATCAGGAAACTCGGATAATACCGACAGGACTCACTCTAACACAGAACAACCCGCTGACTTCATCTCAATCACATTCCATCATGTCAGACTTTATCTCTGGGTGAGTGAACTATTCGTATTTCCTATTTTTATTCTTATTGAAGACTAAAGCCATCTGTGTGTGATTAGAA
>VUQR01036878.1:26548-41830 GCA_015108515.1 Hemichromis elongatus
TATATATATATATATACCAAATACTACTAATACTACTAATAAATACCAAATACTCGCACTTCTGGCACACTTCTGTGATGGAGGCTGGATTAACTTTTTAAAATACTTCACTGCGTTTCTATTCTGTTGATAGCTGCTTCTGTCCAACATCACTAAGGAAACCGATACCCTCGAACTGCTTACGCTGGTCCTATTTTTTTTTAAACTGCCTGAGGCTTTAACATCTCTCCGCTCCGATGGCAGTTTTCCTGAGTTCTTACGCAGTCTTTGAAAGCGCAATTAAGCGCGGAAGAGCTACAACGTGCCCACCGGCACTGATGGATGGGGCGGAAAAACCCCACACAAGATCCTCTGTGACGTCACTGCAACCACGCCGTCCCATTACTGGCACAGGAAGGTGGTTTATTCACAGTGAACACATACTGTAATCTCCATGTTGCCTTAATGTTTCCTTTATGTCGCAGTTTGCGGCCCAATGAGGTGTCCTTGAGTCAGCCACAGGCTGCCGCACCATCACATGAAAGTGTAGGCTGGGTTAGTGACGGAGCGCACGTAGCACTTTGAAAGAGGAAAGGAATGACAACATTGGAAACAACTGAATAGAAAGATTGGAGGTTTTATTGTTTGTTTTATTTTGTTTTTTAATGTTGAGTGGTAAAAAAAAAAGAACATCTCGTCACTTTCTATATTATTATCGGTGTTTTTTATCCATATATAAAACTAGGAATGATTTTAAGATCAAAGGAATTCCAGCGCTAAGCCCCGCCCACATCCCGGAGGACGTGCGCTGGGATTGGGTGACTGTTGTAGCGACCAGCCAATCCAAGCCCCGAATGACCCTCCCATTGAAATACATGGTAAATTTTTTGTTGAAAAAAGTGGAATAACTTAAAAAATATAAAAGTTAAAGACGAGAAAAGTAGAAGCAGTCATGTCCAAAAGAAGAGGAAGCCAACGGTCGTTGAACTGTCTCTCTACGTCGAACGGTGTCGGAGGAGATAGACGGCGAAAAACGTACGGAAAATGAAATAATAAAAAAAGAAGAAGAATACTGTGGATGCCTAATGAGCATCCACACTAACAAGAATATAGTACCATTATTAGTGCTTTTTTGTCCTGCTTGAAACACCTGACTGAAGTAGCATCACTAATAGACCCACTCTATCACCTGGGCCACAGCTGGTCCAACAAATACAAAATCAAAGGAAAAGGATTTTTCCAACTTCTTCTGAAGCTTCTTTCTGAACAAAAAGAAGGTCTTTAAAGGGCTTTAGGCATTCAGGGGGCGGGATTAACTCCCAAACTCATTCAGTCTTCAGTTATTCTTGTGGTAATTACACTGTGGTGATTTTAATTACTATAGCGCCACTTGGGTGGGTGAGTGGGGGAAGGGTTTGGATGTTTTGTGACTAATGATTTAAAACTGAAATATAAACCTAATGTGGGTCTTTCCCTGCTCATTCAAATTTTAAACCTGTTGTGTTATAGGCTATAGCTGTAATATATGTGATATTTCCATTGGGGATATGCAGCCGCTCTACAAATCAGTGCCTTACCATATGTGGTTACGGTCTCTGCATCTACTGCATAGGATGAGGGTGGCCACAGGGCAAACATGCAGTGGAGCTAATTTGGCAATAATTGGTGTGTAATGGGCAGAATAAACAAGCTTTTTGATGCTATCTTATTGACCCTTTTTTATGCTAATATTCAGCTTGGATGTGCTTTAATAAGACACTTCCCCAGTCTTTGTTAATGGCCTTTATATCGGATGAGCTTGTTAACAGCTCACTTTGATTTGGTTAGAGATAAAGTGTTTGTAGAAAAGAGCACAGACAGGTTAAACAATACTTAGTTTTATGTTATTTCAAGCCATTAAAGCCATCAACTTAATGGCTTTAATCAAGTGGCTTTACATTTTGTTATTTAGATGGTGACAAAACAGTGCCATCCTCAGGAAATCAACAGGGTTATAAGTAAAGTTAAAGGGTGGTGCTGGTGGGCAGATACGAGCAAAGAAGGCAGAAAACAGAGGTGGTGAGAAATGACTCCTCAAATTTACAGACAATTAAAGCTGAACAATAAAAAGTGTGTCAATGTTTGGTTGAGAAATATTTGATACTGTTTACATCACACCGTTATTTTACTCAACCACCTGACGCACTGTATGTTTGCACAATAACAGGATATAACGTGTGTTTGTACATGCCTGTTCCAACACATTCATTTCAGGTCAGGGATTGTACAGGATGCTCCTCCTTACAAATTCCATCGGCTAAAATGGCAAATCTCTGTTATTTCCTAGTAAAGGAATGCTGTATGCAGTATGTATTTGTGTGTAAGAAGAAGACTAAGGGCCTCTATCTCAGACCACTGAGAAAAATACTAAAAATAAAAAATGACTTTGTTTGTGTGTCAAATGTTAGGTCACAATTTGTTTTGAAGCACCGCATAACGTCATGTTTTCCATGTTTTCATATGTGACTACACACATGGCTAATGGGTTGTGTTTTTTTCTCTTGCTTTCCAGCGTCAGCTATGACGAATGTAAGACCACAGCTGATTGGCTGCTGTCCAACACACAGGTGCGGCCGATTGTGGGAATCGTGTGCGGTTCAGGCCTGGGAGGTCTGGCTGAAATGATCAAGGACCCGCAGATCTTCAAATACAGCGATATTCCCAACTTCCCCCGGAGTACAGGTATGCACAGCCTCCAGCTGTTTGGGAAACACAACTGTTGGTGTGTGTGTGTGTGTGTGAGTGCGCGTGCACGCGCACGTGCGCGCATGTTTGTGACCTTTATTTAACACAGTCCCATGGTATTTTATGAAACAGTCATAAGATTTAACTGCTGATTTGTTTTGTTTTTTTTCTTGGAGATGAATTTTCAATATACTGCTCTTAAAAAGTCTGAGTGAGAGTGAGAATTAGGAAATACAAATACTGTATTAGGTGTAGAAAAAGATCATGTTTTGGGTTAAAATATAATAGCTGCCAATTATTTCCACTTTTAGAGTTTCATCTTCTTGTTTGTGGAATCAAGCTTTCCAACTGTGCTGACTCATGACTACTTCGCACTTTGCCATGAGATTGGGCTGTGTTGTGAATTGCACCGGGTGTCTAACAGTGTGTGTGTGTTATGTTGCAGTGCATGGTCATGCTGGCCGGCTCGTGTTCGGAACACTAAAAGGGAAGCCATGTGTATGCATGCAGGGCAGGTTCCACCTGTACGAGGGCTACCCCATCCAGAAGGTGAGTAGAGACAAAAGCCAACACAGGCAATAACACGGGCTAGTAACAAGCTGATGCGCATTGAATGGTTGCTGCATTTTGCTACAGCTTGTCATTTTTTTGTTATCAGTCTTCTGGTCTAGAGCAGGTTCTTCCATTTAGAGCACCTTTCATATCAGTGTGACAGGGTCAATAAGTCGTATTCAAGTCAGAGGACAAAAGGAAACCTGAGGCGGGGGGTGGGGAGATGAAGCGCACAGCCACAGTGATTTCTGGCCGGCTGAACATTGTAAATGTTCTGTATCGATACTCCACACTTGATGTTAGCTTTGTGGTCTGTGCATGTTAGCAGAATGGTAAGTCCATGTCATTAAATGCTAAATTAAAGGATTATGTCCCTCACACAACACGGCACACATTTATTCTAATGTATGGTTTACCTAATCGCATGACTTAGTTTTGTTTTACAGGGTTTTAAAGAGATTTGCTCATATCGTACCTCCAATCATAAAGATACAAAAAATGGATGAATAATATTTTGCCTGTACTCCAAAGGCTTTGAATAAAAACATTTTTAAAACTCAACAGAAATGTTTTTTTCTGCAGACACTGGTCAGGATTATACAGGGTTATCCACAGGCCTTTCTGTGCAGTGTTTACAGTGGAACAGTTTATCTGGTAGAAAGTTATTCCCACTAAAAGTACCAGCTTTGCAGACAAACTGCTGCTGAGCATCTCAAATGTAAATTTCAGGTTTCTAAAGCTTCTAGAAGACTACTCAGTGTCGTGTCTTCTGCTGTGGAGCACATGGAGACTAAACAATGAGAAAATTTGTACTCTCTTTGGCTCCTTAAATGTAATGTTGATCTAAGTTTGTTATGAAATCTACTGCTCTCAGGAGAAGACAACTGTATTCAGGTTATCAGTTTAGGAAATTTGGGTCTATTGTTACATCAGTGTGTTAAAGAAAAAAAGATGAATGTAGCAAATCAATAACTGAGAGCAGTTTCTTTCCACACATTTCATTTCTCGTGTTATTCAGTGTTTGCTTTGCATGAGGCTTTCTTGTTTTTCTTATAATGTCTTATAACCCAAATACTAACAGCTTTTTTTAAGCTATTAACACATGTTTTTTATGATTTATATTTACTTATTCATACTAGATCACATTGCCCATGCGCGTCTTCAAGCTAATGGGCGTAGAGACGATGATAATGACCAACGCAGCCGGAGGCCTCAACCAGGACTACAAAGTGGGGGACATCATGATCATCAAGGACCACATCAACATGCCTGGGTTTGCTGGGGTCAACCCTCTGTCTGGACCCAATGATGACAGGTAGGTGGAGGTGAGGGAGGGGTAGAAGCAGATAGTGAAGGTAGCATTTTTTGGTTTGAAGCTTTTCTAGGCAATTTTTTCAGTACATTAAGCAATACATTTTGCTGGTTCAGTCATTATTACTGATCTTTTTCCCGTAGCTAGGAAAGTCATTCAGTCCAGTATCAGTTTAAGGGTTGTGCACTTCCGTTGTTAGAAATAAAGCAGCGTTAATGTGAACCTGTGTAACAAGAAGAGGTGGAGAAGATGTCCTCTGAATTAAAAACAAACTGTTATTAATGATCCTTTCTTTAGCTCAGTATAAACATTTAGACACACTGATCGCTAAAATCATTAACAAGATCTCGGAAAATGCGTCACCCAGGTGCTACACGGTGCTACACTCTCAGCGTACGCATGGCTGAATGTTAGTTAAGGTGGCCCTGGGGCACCAACAAAGTTACCTTTCAGAGATAAGTTTGTTCAGGTTTAACCTTGGTACAATCACATTTACATGAATGCTGGAAAAGATGCGCTGCAGTAACAGGATATGCTCATTCTCTTACTTATTTTATCATAACTTATTATTATCCTCCTGAAGTTCGGAAATTATGTCATGTTTGTAAGCAGCTCATGGTCCCCAAATCATTTGGTTAAATATTTCAAGTAAATGAGGGCTCCACTGTCATTGTGCAAACAACTGAGCTGTTCTAAGTTCCCTGTTCCTCCATGACAAATGTGCATTGTTGAGCCCTCCTACACAAAACTGTGACCTTCAGCCCTTTAACAACAATAAGCATTTGATTTTCAGGATCAGCAAGCATGCCTGTTGTTTAGGCTGGCTGCAGACTGGAGGCTTTGCATGGCGCATTATTAATGCTGGCCACAGAGACAGGATGAGGCATTAACACCTCCAATGTGGTGGTGATGTGGTTTATTTAAAATTATGAGCTTATGATCAGCTATTGGTCTATATTTGTAATGAACATAACACATTCTTATCTCTGTAAGAGATGCTGAGACGTAAGACAATTTGATGAAAAATATCCTTTGTGAGCTTTTTATGTTCTCATAAAAGCACATTACAAACCTCTGAGTATCTATTTGTTGGGTAACTTCAGTACTGAGTCCTAGTTGTGTAGATTCCTGTCTTTTGTTGTGTAGATTCTTTTTTGTCAACACTCCCGCTCTCCCTTCAGGTTTGGCCTGCGTTTCCCCTGCATGTCTGATGCCTACGACCGCAAGCTCCGGCAGCTGGCGCAGGACGTGGCGACAGAGCTGGGCTTTAGTGAATTTGTGCGTGAAGGCGTGTACTGCGTCCTCGGAGGTCCCTCCTTCGAAACCATCGCCGAGTGCCGCATGCTGCACATGCTGGGCGCCGATGCTGTCGGTGAGTTTTAAATGTTGCTCTCTCACACAAAAACACATCGACTTGTGTTTGAATCCCAAATCATCAGATATAAGATTAACCTGCAGATATCTTTTTGAATGAAAGGAGATCTTAACCAAAATCTACCTCGTTTCAATACACACAAGGATTACCAAAATCAAAAGGATTATTTTGGGAGTCAGCCCTATCACTGTGTAGAGACTGATACACTTTATAGTACGATACACAGTCAGGTACCAGTTCAAAAAGGGCCACACAGAGACTGTCAAAAAAACTGGCTAAGCAAGGAGACAGAACAAAAAGGCTCTAGCTTCACAGCAAACTCATATGAGACAGTAAGGAATCAAGGAACTGGTCAGAAGACGTGGTTCTCAGTCAGAAAGGATGGATTTCTTGCTCTAGCGTGAATATTTGTTGCTTCTTTAAGGAGAAGAGTTCAGAAAATCATTTAGGAAGCGGGGTAAAGCAGGGTTCAAAAGTGAAGCAGTAATAATATACCCCAAACTACCTCCATACCTGACAGTTAAACAAGTTCATATTTGTTCTTCCCGTGTGCCGTTTAATTAAGGAAGTATATTGAGAGAGTCAGTGTTATAACTTACCTTTTCAATTTTTAATGCAGGGATGAGCACAGTACACGAAGTGATCGTCGCCCGCCACGCCGGGATGCGCTGCTTCGCCTTGTCTCTGATCAGCAACCGCGCAGTGATGGACTACGACAGCCACGAGAAGGCCAACCACGAAGAGGTCCTGGAGACGGGCAGGCTGAGGGCCGAGCAGATGGAGAAGCTCGTGTCCACCATCGTGGCTCAGCTGGAGCATAACCTCAATAACTGATAGATGACCCGGTGGCCACCATCACTGAGCTTGATCTCTGCGTCACAGCAAGTGGATTTCTATCAAAACGCTTAAAATTAAAAGGCTTGGGTTAGTATGACGAACTACTTTCTTAGCAAAAACGTTTTAGTCTTAAGAGCTTGACACATGAGCTTTGTTTACATTTACACTGAGCTGTACAGATACTGTTTATGACCAAAGTTCTCTTGACTATTTCCCGCTGTAGTATACTGTACTCTGTCCAGCTGCAAAGGGATACAGTGAAACCGTAACGTGTATAAAAATCTAAATTATTCATCTATTTATTTTCTCATTCTCTTACATTCCCTCACATCAACTATTAGCTAATATGACAAACAAACAATATTCACATTTTTTTTATTTAAGATGACCAACTCATTGAGCACATTCTTTTGTCAAACTGTCAATTTGACAGAAGTGGTAACAATGTTCCTTATTTTGTAGAGAAAATGTAAAATATAAACTATTTATAGAAGATGTATTTAAGTAGGTTTTTTTGTATTTGTTTTTTAAAATGTATGGACTACATTGAAGAAAGAGACATGGCACAATTATGAAAGAAAGTAGATTAGATTTTTTTTAAAAATGTCTTGCCATTTCCTGTCACTGTGTAAACTAGCAGGCCGGCTGTGAGTCAGTCTGTGCTTTTAGTGGTACTTTACTAAGAACTGTAACAACTATGGCTCAGCTTTTTACAATAAATTACTCTGCTGGAAAACTAACGTGGTTTTTGTGTGAAACTGTAGGACTGAATGTTTCTGTGATCAATCACAGTCGGTACTCTCCAGTCATCTTGAAATGATTTAGATTGATCCTCGTTTTCAGGTTAAAGCATTAAGAGACTCAAAAGTAAAGTTTTGTTTTTTATTATTTGTGTGCAAACATTTCCTGACTGCTCTTATCTTTTATTTGTCAAGATAGTTTCTTTCATTCAAGTAATATTTTTGTACCCAGTTGGTTTATTTATTACCTTTTAAATGTGGCACTAATGCAAAGACAATCTAATTGGCTTAATTTAATGACTCCTAAATTTTACAGTTTTATGTGTTATTTTTAATATTGAGCTTCACCTAAAGGACAAAGAAAAATACCGTTGGACCAAAAAGGTGCAAAAATCCAAACTGTGTCCACACTTAAAGGAGCCTGTTAGAAGAAAACGTTCCATTAAAGAACAACCTGCTAGCTCAGTGGAAGTTTCCCTGAGGAAGAATTAAGTAGGTACTCAGTTTGTTTTTCATTTTATCTGCAATCCTTATCCTCCTCTCTTATCACTGACAGCCTCCCCTAACTTTCCCATGCATTTTCTAGTCTGCATGCCTCCTCTGATCACTTTCTTACCCAAATATCACCCACTGCCATTTGTTCCCTTCCTCCTCCCATGAAAAGAAAAAAATTTCCATGACGCTCAGGCACTGCTGTTTATAGCCAAACAAGGTCGTGAGAATTTTACGAGCTGCCTGTAATCCAGCATCCAAAAGAGGGCGATCAGGTGTCTGCACAAAATGTGCCAAATAAATACACAGAAACAAAGAGTCATTCTGTGGCTGTGAAGGTTAGATTTATGGAAAAGTACGCACATAAACCTCTGTGAGTCGTCAGGCTACTGCAAGAAATTTGCTTGCTTTTCATGGAAGTATGTTAAACACAAGGTGGTTGACATATTTTCACTTCTTGTTCCTCCTTTAGACAAAACAGTCAAAGATTCTGATCTGCACTATTTGACGTGGACACACCTTATATCTAAGCTTTGAATCTCCACAGATAATAGGTTCTACAACTTCCAGCTGAGGTAAAAGACAGCAGAAGAGATTCTGCTGAAGTGTGAGTGGAAATATATACAGGACGGCTAATAAGGCCATACAAATAGATTGATCAGTAAGAATATTCAGGTAGGCTGTGGCATTTAAACAATGTTCAGCTGTTAGTTTCGGTGTGTGACTTGTAGCCTAGTGTCAACCGGTATGGTCTTCTGCTACTTCAGCTCATCAGCTTCAATTTTCTACACGTTATACAGTCAGAGATGCACCTCTGCGTCACTGAATGTACTCGAAGCAGTCTGGGCATTCTCCTCTGACCTCAACAAAGCGTTTTAAACAATGCTTTGACTAAACAATAGTCAAAAAGACACACATAATGTGTCAGCATGTGCGCAGGTTATTTCTGCTTCAGCTCTGTGTGATATTATTTAGAGGGGGACACGATTACTGTCATCTCAGCCACAAAACTAAGAACCCAGAAGTCCCGCCCACCTCCTGTTCAACCCGTGTGAGAGGCATCCAGCTGATAGAAAGTTGGCTCAAAGGTAGGTAAAGTGAGCTAAAACTCACAGAGGATGAACTGAGGGGTTCCATTAAAATGACTCATTATTGGACAAATAAGGCCCACTTTAACTTTGAAAGCTTCCTCCACTAACATCTTTGTGTGCATGCGCACACACACAAAAAAACTATTATGCAGTAAGTCTCACAAATATGACAGCTGCTCTCGAAAGATAATGTAGAAGAAAAAGGAAGTGTTTTTCACATGCTGTCTATCAGGACACACTGCACCAGGGCGGCTTTTTTGTTGTACTTTACAACCTGCCAACACTCCCAACAGAAAACCACATTAAAACTGTGTATTTAATCCAACCCACAAAGACCAACTTTAAATTTAACCAACAAAATTTTCCCCATTAGTTCTTTGCAAGCGCGCTTTCTAATATTCTGACAGGTTTTGAACAAGGCCAAGAGTCTGGAGCCACGCGAAGGGGATAGTGAGGTAAAAATAATAATAACAAATTTTATTTTAGGCGCCTTTCAAAACACTCAAGGTCACTTTGCACAGAAGACTGATGTCACTGTGTTGATGTGTTCATAAGAATAATACTGAGATATTCATGTTTACCAAGGTTAATGTTTAACATCATGGCATAGTAATCATACTTTAGCATGTTATATTTTCAGCATTTATTAACAGAACAAAATCCAGAGTAAGGCCATATTTGGTAGTAAAATTGGGATATTTACTTGGAGGCAACATTAAAAAGAAAAAAGTATTTCAGGTATGTCAGCATTATTTCTGTTTTTTTTTTCTTCTAGAAATGAATGTGTTATTTTAGGGATCTGTTATCTGGAGACCAAAAAAGTAAATTTAACGGTAATCCACAGCTATTTAGAGATTTCAGCTCACTGTCACCGGAGCAATCCCACAATCTAAAAGGCTTATCATATAAACTACAAGAAGCTGTTTTATCCAAATGATCTCAGGCCTGTTACAGCCTGTGTATGATTCAATCTAATGTCTCAGCGTTGCAGGGTTTCTCCTCTTTGAGAGCCTCGCAGTTCAAGAGAAAACGGCGTGTGGAGAACACAATGGATGATGAGGTGGAATAATGGAGAGACAGAGACAAGTGCCAGGACTTCCCTGAGAGCAGTTGTAAATACGTGAAGTTCACATATTTACAGTTCAGTTCCTGTAATAAACATAAAAGTGTGAACTCCCTGTTCAGGCAGCAGTATAGTTCCCTTTTTGCACAGTCACCCTGGATGAGTTACAACGCCCTCTGCTGGCATGCTGCAGTAGTGTCTCGCTGCAATTTCAGTCTATTGTTAGGGAGGTCGGCAGGCAAGTTTTGCAGATATAAATCGCATTATTGTCACTTTAATTTGATTTGATTTGTATAACACAAGTTTACAAAAGTCGCCTCAAGGCACTTTATACGTAAGTTGAAGAGACCACAATAATAGACGTTTTTTGTTGTGCAATTAAAATGCCACAATGCCTATATAAAATTAAAAGTAAAAAAGGGGTCATTTTATTTTGTTGGTGGGTGTTTGTTAGGTAAAATAACATATAATCTAGATAAGGACAGTTAAAAGCCTAAGATTAGTTGCAAAGAGTATCGCTAAAGTTGTAGTTTGCAGACAAGCAGACAGAAATTTGGTGGATTACAGTACGATGCTATAATCAGAGCAACGTTGAGATGACCGATTAATTAGCAAATGTTGCTATTCAATATTTTGTATGTGTTACAAAATTAAATCATAAAACCAAATTCTTGTTTGTTTTTTCATGTCTTTCGTGTAATTGTTTTTTGTATTTTTTTTTTTCCTTGTGAACCGGTCAGTGTGTCATCAGGGCAAAGTTAAACAAGAACTGCTACAGTGGTCCCCTAGCAACAGCGTTTGCATGTTCGTGTGTCTGCCTGTTGCATATTTGGATGTCTTTGGACCAATTTGTGTCTCAAAGGTTATTCAAGATGCAAAAAGGTTAAAGGGAAAAAAACCCAAAGGTTTTACTAATGCTAAAAATGAGCTCGGATCAGTTTCTATTGTTAATAACTCACAAAATGGTGAATTTTTCTGTTGCTTTGGTGACAAGTGTGTTGGAAAAGTCTAAGGATGAGTTAATCATGTTAATAAGTCATATCTTTTTTGAAAGTTAATGGACTAAAATAATATTTGCAGGCCTAATTTTGAATGATAGTGAACTCAGGCAAGTAGTTCCAGGAACCCTGTGTCAGCAGGGAGTGGTTTCCTGGTTCAGCTGTAAGGAGCAGAGCTGGAGCGGAGCGGTGTGGGAGCACTGCCAGCTGAGGAGAGGCACACCTGTCTGCATAGCTTATTAACCTCGCACTGAGAGTTTTTACAGCAGCCAGCGACACCGGCAGGGCACGTGGAGCAAACAAGTGTGTAACTGTGCGTTATAGTCACATAACTGCGAGTACAAACCACAACGTGACGTTCATTTTTACTAGGAAAAACCCCGAGTAGCTGTTTTTTGTTGAAAAAGTGTGACGTCCAAAACCAGAAAACCCGACAAAACCTTCATCCCTTCCCCCGCCTAAAGGTCTTTTTTTCTGAATTTAAGAGTCTTTCATGCAAGTATAACATTAAAAAAAAATTAAAAATGCATCCGTTGGTTTTGATAATGGTTTTAATATAAAGCATAACAAAGAGCAAAGGGTTTATGGGAAGAGTTTCATGGAAAATCTAACAGAGAAGAGTCAGGCAGGCTTAAAACGTCTGACATTAAAGCACAAACCTGAGAAAAGTTTGAATGAAAAACCTTTGTCAGAGTGAATGGGGGTAATGAGCATCTTGTGCTTGTAAGGTTTCAGTACTGAGATGACACGAACCCTAGTGAAAAACAAAAACAAACAGGAAGTGAGAGCAGATCTGCACTTATGCAGGTAACTGTAAGAGCAGTGGTTTTAGATGATGACTCAACAATTTAAGAGCTTGGTTTGTTTTCCTTTTTTTTCCCCTTTTTTTGGATTTCTAGCTTTGGAAGGGTTTCACAAATGTGTGAATGAGGGTGCGGTTCAGTTTCACATTTTGATCATTTTAAGTACTTAAAAAGAAGCAAACATGTCGATATCCTCGCAGATAGCTTTTGCATAGTAAAATATGCATTAATATACAAAGTTGTTCAGTAATGCCATATGGTTAAAAAAAAAATCCCACTGGGAAAAAAAAAAGAAAAAAAGCTGCCGTTCACTGAATATTTGATTCTCAGACTGTCGTCTTTCCCCTGAACCTCTCGCACCACCTCAGCTGTAGGTGTGAATGATCCTGTGTCGCTTTAAATGATGCATGAGGATGAAGGTTTTCCCGCACTGTGAGCAGCTGTATGGCCGCTCCCCGCTGTGCGTCCGCTGGTGGACCCTCAGGCTGCTCTGCTGCGTGAACCTCTTCCCGCACTGTCCGCAACCGTAAGGCTTCTCTCCCGTGTGAGTCCGGTGGTGTATGCTGAGGTGCGACGAGCACTGGAAGCTCTTCCCGCACACCGTGCACCAAAACGCTCGCTTTCTCTTATGGCTCTGCTGGTGCAGCTTGAACTGGTGCAGGCGGCTGAACGACTTGCCGCACTGCGAGCACCCGTAGCATCGGGCCGTCCCGGAGAGGGGTTTGTGTAGGCTGTGGGGGTTAAAGCTGCTCGGTGTGAACGAGTTGTGCGACTGAGTTACAACTGGTCCGTCTTGAGTTGCGGTCTCCCTTTCGGGGTCTTCATCTAGCTGGCTCAGATGAGTGGCGTGTGACGCGTTTCTCTGCGAGTAAATTTGTTCCTTCTGCTTGTCTTGCTGTAACAACGGAGCCTGCGACCTGGGCTGGAAATCTGACGATTGTGGAACGTCCTTCTGATAGTCGCTGTTGTAAATCCCATTGCAAAGCCTCTGAGAAGACAACTGCTGAACGTTAGTCGACTTGCTCGGGTTAGAAGCTACATTTGGATCTGACTGGTCCGGATACGTGTTGGAGTACTCCTCTACTACGCTAGAGAAGTCTGGGAAACCAGTGTCAATGTCATTACCTTCAATTATGGACGACCAAATTTGGTTCTCCCTTTCATCCAATGAAAATTCAGCAGCAAGTTGAGTCTGCTTCCCCACATTGTGCTGGCACCCATCCTGCCTGAATGCCAGTCGGTCCTCCTCCTTCTCTGTCTTCACTGTGAACTGAAGGCCACTGATGTCTACTGCATGCTGGGCAGAGTTAAACGAGTCACTGAACTCTGATGGCTTCTGTCTGGCAACCTCTGGATGGGTTAACTGGTGGCCCTCCTCAAACCGCTGGTTCTCTGGAGCACTAGCAGTGTTAGCGTACTGAACAGCAGAACCTGCAGGTGACAGGTGTTAAGAGACTTCAGGTGGGGGAGTAAAGTTCAATTAAGGCTTAATTCTTGCACAAAACCTCGGTCTTCAACTCACCAATCGGTCCAGCAGAATCACTGATCCACAGTGCCTCATCTGGACTTTCTTCTTTAATAGTGAAGGAAACGGTGGCATCTTCGATCTCAGGAAACTAAACAAAAAGTGGATGGATTACCTCATTTGTCTTTCAACTTGGGAACATTTAAGATAAATTGGAAAAATGAGAGATTTCAACAATCTGCCAAATTCAGTTTAATGTGTCAGTTCTTTTTTCCCATTTTCCCCTCTAAAAATAACTAATCTTTTGGTGTTTTTAATCTCTTTTTAGCTTTTCTGTTGTAACACAGCTAGCTGCCATAAATAGAAGCACCTATGGGAGTGGTAGCACATTAGCAAAGTCTCAGCAATGAAACCAAAACTATAAGGTTAAGAGGTGACATGTATCATACAACTGAATTTTTTTTTTTTTAAATTTAAAAAAAACAAACAAACAACAACAACAGGCAAAATTTTAATTCTTTTGGAAAACAAAATTAGAGAACGCTTTAAGATAGAGTTATTTTAATCATTTACAAAAACAGCAACAGCAATTACTTTAAATGGTGTGTGAGGGTCTAGGATTCCCCCCTCTTAGCAGAAATACAGCGAGGTCATTCTGAACATGGGGGACTGCGCATAAAATGCTCATAATTCCTAAACAGTTAACGCAACAGTTTTGTTAAACGCCCTGAGTTAAAGCTGAAAGCCTGCACTTTCACCACATCGTGATTGTTTGATCATAAATCCACGGTGCTGGTGTACAAAAACACAAAACCTTTATCCACGTCCAAACACTGTAACTTTTTCTAGGCTTTTCTGAAGTGTTCATCGGTCTGCGTGTGAAAATTTCTGATCGCTCTAACATGAAAGATTTTTGAGAATCCCCTCAATGCAAATGCGATCTCCAAACACTTTAATATAAAGTAGAACTCTCGGGTAAATAAATGACTATAAGCGAAACAGCGCAAAACCACAGCACTTCTACCACTAAACTTCACAGATGGTGAGCAGTTTTTCCTCATGAAAAGCTCTTTTGTCTGCACCAAACCTGTCAACTGTTACTGCAGTCCTACAGCTCTACTGATTTTGTTTTTCTGATGGTAACACTTTGACACTAACAGCTAAAGAATAAATGGATAAATGCCGACGTTTTTGCAAAGACTTCTTGTTGCATCAATCAATCTGCCCCTGCACTGATCTGACCTTCCACATGTGGATGATTTTATTTCATGTCATTTGGAGACATTTTTGAATTCACATGCTCACAGGCAGTACAAGTTTTCTTGTTTTGATTTGTTTGTTTTTTTTAAATGAAGACGCTCTTTAGATACTGTCTTGATGACAACCACAATCTTCAGCAGCAACGAGAACAGCAGAGCACAAACCTCACAGCTGTCAGCTGTCTCTGTTAAAGGAAGCTCAAATTGCTGACGCCTAACCTGGAACCACTGATTTTAAGTCTAGGTGTGACCCTATCACACTAGATCACTCTAGAGGCAAATCTTACCTCATTTTGACCATCATCAAACACCTACATGTGCTACTACAAAGAATTACCTAAATAACTTTATTTTCATAAGCCAAAAGAAATAAAATTAACAGTTTCTTGGCTTTTCTCCAAGACATTTTTTATCCTGGAATCACCATTTTTGCTGTTACGAATTTATCCCTTAGATGAGACTTCATGTTTGTTTAAATGCCAGGTCTCCCTTTTAAAATATCTAAATAAGTTTAGTTACTTTTTTCCATTAAGCTGGTATCTTTTTAAACTGTGTACACATTGAAATTTCCAGCAACATGGTCATTTATGTG
>VUQR01036878.1:44195-58000 GCA_015108515.1 Hemichromis elongatus
GCATGTTGTTACTTTCACTGTTGCTTTTCCTTGCACCCTAGAGCAGGGGTGGCCAACTCCAGGCCTCGAGGGCCGGTGTCCTGCAGGTTTGAGATGTATCCTTGATCCAAAACAGCTGATTCTAAATGACCTCCTCAATATGTCTTGAAGTTCTCCAGAGGCCTGGTAATGATCTAATCATGTGATTCAGATGTGCTGACATAAGGTGAGATCTAAAACCTGCAGGACACCGGCCCTCGAGGCCTGGAGTTGGAGACCCCTGCTTTAGAGCAAAATCTTAAATGCAGAATGATCTAAAACGCAGGTTTTAGATTATTCATAACCAGGCCTCTGGAGAACTACAAGACATGTTGACGAGGTAATTTAGCCATTTGATTCAGCTGTTTTAGATCAAGGACACATCTAAAACGTGCAGGACACCGGCCCCTGAAGCGTGGAGTTGGACACCCCTGACGTACTGATCCAAATTTGCCCACAGCTGGATCCTAAGAAACACAACATAGCGACAACCAAAATGCTTTTATTTGCGTTCCAGATCAGGGTTTTACAAACCAATCGAGGTAGCCACGGTAACATCGCCCATCTTTTTAATCTCCAGTAAACTAAAGTTTAATGACTATGTCTTATTACTTATTAATAAGAGCTAAATACTGACCTCATTACTCATAATGATGAGTCAAAATCCCTCCAAAACTAAAGGTAGATGCTGGCATGAGATGTCAGAGAGAAAGATTCCTCATGCTTAAATAGACTTTCTCATGTGATGTCTGCCTCGACTAACTCACAGGCTTTGCTCATCAGCTATTCATCATACCCAAGTCACACAATTTCACATTTTTTTCCATGAATATGGAAAAACTGAAAGACAAAGAAGCAAGGTAGGAGATGTAACAGAATAGAAATAAAGAAGAAATCAGCACTGGAAAGATTTAACATTTAGTAATTACTTACTTAAACCGTGGAAAGAATCCACAACTCAAACACATCATTTTGCATTTATTAGAAAATACAAAAGAAGAAAATTACATTTTGATACTCACATATTAGTCATCCTATAATATGTAATCCAACTTCATGTAAAAAGTGAATTTAAATCTTCCCACAACGGCCTTGGGTCTCAGCAGTTGTTGATCAGCAGCCTTGTGTAATAAACCACTAAAGAAAACTTCATATGAGGAAGGGGGAAAATTATAGGTGGTTTACTTTGTGATGCACTTTAGAGAGGCATCAACTGCTTTAGTAACTAGTTTCTGGCTTATGTCTTTGACCCAGGTCATAAATAAAAATACATTTCACACAATAAATATAAATGTAGGCAGGTACAGGTAGTCAAATAAACGAAGAGAAACTTCAAAGTCTTTGACCACTTGAAATTCTTGATAGTCACCATAGATGTAAATGAGGTATTTAATGCACAAACTTCTATTTGATTCCTCATTGAAAATGTTTTTTTTTTGTTTTTTGGTTAGTGGAAATTGTCACATAATTGAAATCTTGGCTCGACTGAAAAGTTAAAGACTATCTGCTTGTAATTTGTCTTGTTTAAGACTAAACTCGCAGAATGTGGCACTACACTGCAAGCACAAATTTCATGCAACTTTAGAAGACACCATGATTTGAGGTTTAGTATGCAGCCCATAAGAGGACAGAAATAAAATACTGCAAAGCAACTATTTGAATGTCTTCGACTAAATTTAAAACTTACCTCATAGTAACTTCTACAACGGTTAAACTCTGTGGGAGGACTACGTGTCAGCTCATATCTTAAAATCTATTTTACTGATGCAAAATTAAATTATTTTCCTTTAACAGCAACAGCATGATGTTTCAACCAAAGCTTAGTGAAAATGTTCCAGTACACTTGCTTCATTATATATGCTCTATAGTGTGGAATAGCAAATAAAAGAGCACAAAGCTCTAAATCTCAGTGTAATGCGTTAAATTATTGCATGCACATGTACCAATAAAAACTATTTCAAAAAAATTAAATATTTGATAATGAGAAAATTGTTTTGACTATTTTCTTAAAAATGTAATTCAAATCTGTAGTAATGAAAAGGAAACTGCATTATTTGCAATGTAAAGGACACATTTTAAGAAGCAAGGTCCTTCAGAATGCCATCAAAAAGCTGAACAGTATCATATGGGTTGAGGTAATGGTTGATTACAGGACTTTACTGTCTACTATAATAAAATAAAGTTCTTTTGACACAAAATAAAAGTATTTAAGTAGTTTACATTTAAATTTTTTTGACTTTTTTTTTTCCACAGAAAAGCTTTCAGTTAGTAGTTTGCAAATATCAAACACTTTTTTTTTGGCCTGTTACTTAAAAAATGAGTAACACATAAGCTAATGACAAGTCTGAGTAATTGCTCTGTTTACAGACAAGAACTGACATCTTCTAATGTCTCTCACCTATAGATACATAATGGATTCACTTGTGCAAAAATGCTCCTGTCTTTCTGAATGAATGGGACCAGTACATGGACATGCTGCGGCACTGTTTGTTCTGTCTGTGCTGCTGGTGGACTAAGGTGCCAGATTTTGTTTAGATGCTAAAAATGAGTCATTTTAGCCAACCAAAGAAATGTATTTCACGTAAGATCTCAAAAGAACGTGCAAGATTGCTTTCTTGAGGAATAACTTTGATTCCTGATTCCCCTCTTAGAGTAACACGGTTAGAAATGAGCTTCCTTCGGAGGGTGGCTGGACTAATTAGAGATAGGGTGAGGAGTTCAGCCATCCAGGAGAGGCTCAGAGTAGAGCCGCTGCTCCTCCACATCGAAAGGAGCCAGTTGAGATGGTTCGGGCATCTGACAACCAAGCCTACTAAGTGAGGTGTTCCTGGCATGTCCTGGAGGAGGTGGCTGGGAGAGGGAGGTGTCTGGGCTTCTCTGCTTAGGCTCCTGCCCCCGCAACCCGGCCCCAGATAAGCGGAAGAAGATGGAAGGTTTTCTTTTTGCTTAGGTTTAAAACTTTGGGAGATACTGCTAATTTTACATGTTGATGTTTAACAGAAAAACACTTGAATATACAGCAAACAGTCTGTAATGACTCAAAGACAATCTGCTCTTTTGGGAATTTAAGATCAAGTTTTTCTTTGGATTTCCAAGATAATTAGATTAATTTAAAAAAAAAAAAAAAAGGTATATTTTTGTTCATGTCAAGCGAATGCATCACACTTCTGTACTTAACATCATTCAACTTTGTTTCTCTCCTCATATTAATTACGCTATTGTGAAAGGCACTCAAGAGCCCAGCACAGAACAATACGGAGCAAGTAAAGAGCAGTTGTGTTGTAGAGCAATTACACTCCTCAATCAATTCAAAAACAGATGAAGTGGTTGGAAGCAGCAGGAAAACATTTCTGTGAAGCTCTTAACAGAAGTCAGGCGGATCAGTCAATTTTGTGCTTGGGAAAAAAAAAATGAAAAGAAACCTACGTCAGGTTTTTGTTCTTCAGATTCAGCCTTTGAGAGTTTTACTACATGTCAAGTGTTTATTTAAATAATATGAATAACTGTACTTGTGTGCTATGCTTACGTGTTTTTGTAATATTTCAGTCCACGTGCAGTTTAAGATGCAGTTTCAGGATGCTCATCTGGTTAAAACTTTTTCCACAGATGTCACAGCTGAAAGGATGCTCTGTGACTTTCTCACACTGGTGTCTCTGAAATATATCGAAGCTATCAAAGCTTTGGCCACAATTCGAGCATATGAAGCAGTTTTGCGCGGCGGAGTCCTCGCCACGGTTTCCCTCACGGTCGGTTGACGGGTTCATATTAAATCCAAAAACACCCGTTTCAGGGGTCTGGTCACTGGCCGTGTTGTAATCACTCACAGCCACCTTGTGTATGATATGCTGATCGTGCGGCTCAGGTGGGAGAGTTATATCAGAGCTGCTGGGTTGCATGCCTATGACAGAATACTGGTTACTGAGCATCGTTTCTTCATTTTCCTTGTTGTCTAGAAAAGCAAGATCCTTGATCGGCGGCGTATAGCCCTGCTGCTCACTCGCAGCTCCGGCAGCAGGGCTGAGGTGATACTTGACATCTTGTAGAAGTACACAGACGGTTTGTTCAGGGGCATCGCTGCTCTTCTCCATCCCAGATGTCCACAGCTGACTTTGATCTGGTGCCGCCGTGCCGTTATCAGTCCGTACCCGACTAAGAGCCTGAAAATCCTCTCCATTAGGCTCCAGCTTTACCATAACTGTTTCCTCCCGGGCCGTCTCACCGTATGCGGGGCTTAGTAAGGGTTCCTCAAAAGGTGGCAGTCCATTCTTAGATTCTGCCAAGTTCTGCAACAGTTGGTTATCAGGAAGTGTAAACATCAGGTGCTGTGGCTCCAGCACATCTGGCTTCTCTCCTTTCCAGAAAAAACAAGAACTGACGTTAATTAACAGAATGAGTTAGCCAACTAATTTTGCTTTTTATATACAGTAGCGTTGGTTGTTTTCACATATGGATCCTAAAAAAAAATGTAAAATACACATTTACTGGGGATGTAGCAATTCTCCAAAAGCATGACTCCTGTGTGTGTTCTTTAGAGGTGATGATTAGCAAAGGAAAAAACAATTTACAACTCATAATATTTATCATGACCAAAACTGAATGAATTGTACTGTTAATTTGCTTTTTTTTCCTAATGAATTTCTTCAGAAATAAAATTCTTACCATGTTGTCAAACCTGTCTGTCTCATTAGTATCAATTTTTATGCTTTTCCAAACAAAGATGCACTATTCCAGCTACCAAAATGTGAATCTGATTTACTCAGTCATCAACAATGTTAACTGATAGAAAGCTATTGATAAAAATTATTTAAAAAAAAAACATTAACAGGTATTTACAAACTTATTACTCTTCTTCAAATGATGCTTTTGCCCTTTTCTTACCATTTCTGTGTGTCTTCATGTGGCCTTTGAGGCTACTCTTCTGATTGAAGCACCTCCCACAGATATGGCAGCCATACGGCTTCTCGCCGGTATGAATTCGCAAATGCCTTTCAAGGTGTCCCGCTCGCTCGAAGATCTTGCCGCAGTACGAGCAGATGAAGCACTTCTTAGGTTTCATTACCTGAAAAGATCGGCTTCTCCTCTGATGCACGTGATTCATCAAGGTCTCTGTCATACCGTGTAAACCTCCTTCTTGCGAGATCATTAGGGGCTCTGAGGATCCAAAGTGCGTTTGGGAGATCATGCTGTTTTTCAGTTCGCCGTACGGTTTTCCTGGGAAAGAGAAGGTGCTACAAGAAGCTTCAGCTGGTGGCGGGAGTAACTGAGCCATCCCGGGGAACGATGTCATGTTCTGCTCCGAACCGCTGAGAAATTCTGCACTGCCCATCTCAGGGTTGTTTTGTAGTCTGGGCATCCACTGCTGGCCGTCTCTCTCAAACGCTGCGAAGGTGTCGCCGAGGGCTTCAACTCCTTCTCTCGTCTGCTCGTTCCCCCCATGAAAGAGCGCAGGCGGCGTAATAGTCTTCTCTGCAGGCTCAGATTTAACCTGTACAGGTATTGGCAGAATGTCCTCACTCTTGGGTAGAGCATCTTCAACACTCGCTTCTTCAGGGCGATGCGCATCAATGGGTGGGTTCACCTCAGAAATCTGTTTCTGCTCACCCACTTGGATCTCAACTGTTCCTGACTGGATACCTGTTTAAGCAGAGAGAGGAGGACAAATAAAGTCATTCCCCTTTTAAACACCAATGATTTAGGGTTTATTCTGGTTTCAGAGGGGATGATCTTATCTTCACTCATTAGCTCCTACATCCATGGATCCATAGATATTTGACCCTGTTGCATCTACCGGAGTGTTGGGTGAATGTTGGGTGCAGGCACTTGCATGAATATATGTGAATGGGTGAAAGAGGCTTGTAAAAACAAACCACTTAAAGTTCTTAAATAGATTAGAGAAGCACTATATAAAAGCACCAGATCATTTACTATTTACAAGTCAGTCAGTCCACTCCACAAACCAACTACGACCCCTCTGTCAGATCGTCGGTGCCACTGCTCCCAGCCCCAGTCAGCACCCCCCCTATCGTTTAAGCATTTGTGCCAAATTGCTTTTAACTAAAACCAACTAGTTTTTATTCACATTAATATAATTTATGCAAAAAACGTAATTGAATTTAAATTCATCCAGTAGCAAATATTTTTTTAATGATGCCAGCCTCATCTGAATTAAAGACTAGATTTAATTTAAAGCACACTTAAACACCGTTCAAGCATTAGGAAAAATTTATATTAAATAGAGGTTTCCTGTCCAGATTGAATATAAATGGCACACTGACAGAATTTGGCCTGTGAGTACCTCACGATCTCCAGGAGGAACTGGAGAAAACATCGCTGGGACAATGATGCCTGAAAACAGTCAACCCGCTGTCACTGCAACTTCAGAGGTGTGAATGAAAATGCTGGTTGGACTAAGGTCTGCTATGACATCTACTATAATGTTCCAGTTATTTAATTAATAAATGAGTTCATCAGAAAAAAGCAAATTTTATTATTCTAAAGTCAATTTAGTCATTATTTAGCCAAAAAAACAAAAAAAAAACAAAGATTTAATTAGTACACGTTCTCATATTTAAGTCAGGTGTGTGTCTGTGGTGGTTTGTGACCTCCAGTTTTTTTTTGTTCAGCCCTTTTCAGAGTGTCAGTTCACACCAGAAGTGAAGGGTTTATTCTGCGAGGGGGTCTCTCATATTAAAAAAGGAGAAACCAGATTCTCCGCCTCCTTCATCTGCTCTGTGCAACTTGAGGCGTCTTCATCAAAAATAGACCCGGCTCCATTTTAAGCAGCGCTGGAGACCTCGAGTCACTCCTACTCCTACAATGCTTGTGAATCACACAGCAGCACATCTGGTGGAACTGTAATCATCGCTTTGAGTGGGTGCAATTAGCTCCAGAGGCTTCAGAGCCAGAACATGCAGCCATGTTTGGGATATTCGCGGGGTTAGCAGGTTTCGACCTCACACTACAGAAATGGTTTTAAACTGTAAGGCGAGCCCCGCTGGCAGCCGCAGAGCAACCAAGGGCTGAAACTAAAATTAGAATTATTTATTTAATCACTTTAAATTTGTTTATTTATTGGGGAAAAAGATTATTCTGCTCACCCTTAAGTAAAATTTTACTTCTTTCTTTTAATTGTTATTGTGAATGATTAATAAAAAAAATATGAGGTGTAAACATTTTTAGTTTTTTTGGGGCAGGTCATACCTGAAAAGGTTAAATAAAAAGAAAAAAACCCAACTTGATGTAATGACATCACTTTTGTAGCTTTTTTGTCGCAATTTTCTGAGACCAAAGTGATCAGCTGGCATGGAAAATAATGCTCCTGCTTCTTTACCATCAGCAGTTTAAGCTTTAAGCCGTTTAAACCATAAGCAGTTTAAGCTTTAGAAATTCTTTCCTTTAAACACCCGCGGGGGAGGAAACTCGCGACCCCTGCTTGACAATAATCATGATGATGTCTAAGAAGACATCTGGAAACGGTTTGGATTTGACGCCACACATGAACACAAAGTAATGGTGGCTTACCAACTATGCTAAATACTTTGAGGGAACCTCTGAAATGATTTATTATGTTTCATCTGCCTGCAAACACAGAGGGTCATTTTTGTCTTCAGGGCTTCTTACTATGCTTTGCTAAGATCAGCAAAAAAAATGAGCTGAAAATTGGTTAATTGCCTGAAGGTTTTGAGGCCACTGAACACCTCAATGGTGTCACGTTACATGCATGAACTGGGTTTCGACCTCAGTATCTAACATCAGTGGCTCTTGTCAGAGGCTGGTGGTCTCGCCCTGGGTAGCAGGAAGCTAAAACTGGCTCTATGAGGCAGGCAGGGGGACTCGGCTGTTCACCTTTCCTTCCACTCACCTTCGTCACACCTAAACCACATAACTGTTCCTGAGCTTACCGACTTCAAACTGTGAAACCAGAACTCAGAGACAGAAGATAGAAATAACACACCACTGCATGCTACTGAAGCGTCGTGTGAGTGACATGATCCTTCAAATTAAAAGATAAAATTACTGCTTCTGTATATTGTTTCATATAAATTACATATAATTTTAAATGTGAAATCTCACAAAAGTCTTTAATCTTTCATTCATTCTTATAAGTAAAATCTTAATACTGTATGCTGGCAGAGATCCAATGACCCCAGGCATCCAAGTTTGATCCTCCACAAATCTGTGAACCTCCCTAATCCTGCCCTGCTGAAGAATCGTTGAGCAATGCAGTAATTCCCCACCAACCAAGCAGCCACCCGTCCTGACCTCCTTCAGAAAGAAAACAGTCTTCATTCTACAATTTAAATCCAGACGTTTATCAGGATACTGCCTGAGTGCACAAACCTTTATGCAGCAACACCCTGACTTACATGCACCTCCAAACTACTGGAGACTTGAAAACTGCCAAGTGTAACACAAAGTCTTTTGGCCCTTCTGAGAGCGACAGTGATTGTGCAGTTACTGAAATATTTGAGTATGCACGACAGTTGTTTTCACAACTTTTTCTCTGCTCGTGTTCAGACTGTTAGAAAAGCAGAGAAGCAGCTTAACGGAGTCCAGGGCTGCTTTCACCCTGAACCTTTTTAGTCACCGCACAAAAGGAGCTGCATGCGAGGATGTAGACCAGTGCAGTTGTGCTGGGTATTTAACAGTCTTTCACCTGTCAGTGGAAAGTCGCACTCGAACTAGTGATGGTCTCATACCTGAATGGCATTATCACCTAAAAATTAGACAGTCTTTATGCTAGTAAGAAACCTCCTGAAGCAGATTTCCTGTTGCGTTAGAAGTGAGAAAAGGCAGCTTCGAACTATTTTGTGACACGTTCCTTTTTAGCGTTGTATGAAGTTCCTGTGTGAAAATAGCTCAAACCTTTGCATGATAAATGTAAGCACCACTTTTATTTAGTATTTGTCTTGCCAAACCTGCCACCAGTAGGGAGAGCTGTCAATCGGTTAGCAGTTCTTCAAAACATTGGCTTAATCTGACAGAGACATTGCCTAAGACAGGGTTTGTGACTGTGGTCGATGCTCCTGAAAAACTATAATAAGAAGCTTTATTCTTATTTAATTCAATTCACTTAATGTACAGAATTGACCTGCTATGTATACAATAAATATTGTTCTTCTCCCCTACCCTTTTTGCACAGTCGAGGAGCGTGTCAGTTTACATGTCACTGCATGTTGTGCCTGTATAACGATGCATGTGACAAATAAAGAATCTTGAATCTTTTGTGTTTGCCTTTGTGTCTGAAATCATCTAAACGAGCTTCCTGCACTAACCATTTTGGTCGTTTTGGGAAAGCGAATTGGTCGACATACTGTTCTCACACAAAATCTGTTTGTTTCTTTGTCTGGCCAGCTACGCTTAAACAATCATGAGTTGACCAACCAATCTTGGAAGACAGGTACAACTAAAGCTGGAAGCTACATGGAAGAAAAAAGCCAAGAGAAAAGAACATGAATGACTTTTAGTGACTACGAGTGAAATAATCGCTGGCAGTTGAAGTGGGGCATGAGTCAAACAGGTCTCAGCCTCTAAGTGAGCGATTGACACGACTGCCAATGACAATACAGGACCAATGATGGCACAGGACCAATGATGGTACAGGAAATCGCTGACTGACATACAAACGTAGAGAGTTACCAAGGCAACCACAACTTGAAATGTTAGCAAGTGAGCAGCTGTCAGCTTCACAGCAAAGTGCAACAAGCAAAGTTCATATGTCTCTATCAAGTATATTATGCCATCATGTTGCCTAGCAACCACCATACAATAAGTATAAATGACCAATTATTATCATCTATGCACCTGTAACACCTTATAAAAAGTATTGTATAAGTTTAAGTTTACAATAACAGTTTACATCTTACAAGTTTACATCTCATTTAGATGAACAAAGACTTATTCGGGCATGTCCTGTTGCCTAGGAACCACCTAGCTATAGGCTAAAATGATCAATTTGTAGTATTTATTTATCTACGACACCTTATAAAAGCATAGCATGATTGGACTGTTTTTCCTGCATTCAAGAAATATCTCTAAAATTAGAAACATCCTGTCTCAAAGTGTTGCTGAAAAACTAGTTAATGAATTTATTATTTCTGGACTCAACTATAATAAATTCATTATCATGCTGTCGTAAAATGTTACTTCTTTACTCCCAGGAAAAAAGTTATTTGTTATACTACGTGTTACGATACTTTCATATTACTCTGTAAAAGCTGAATCACACTGTATCATAATCATGATTTAACATTATACATATTCTTCTCACATGCAAGGTCTTGAAGAATCAGGCCCAATATCATCTTACAGACCTTATAATGCAATATCACCCCAGTAGAGCACTTTCCTGGTTCTTAGGGATTAAAAAGTAGAATAGGAGGCAGAGCCTTCAGGTTTTAGGCCCCTCTTCTTCTCCTCTTAAATCTTTTCTTTTTGATAAAGCATATAGTTGGGGCTGCAATAGCTTGCTCACAGGAGCTTTTCCGACTGTTGGGGATTTCGCTCTGTTATTGTTGGGTCTTTACCTCACAATATAAAGCACCCGGATGTGACTGTTGTTGTGATTTGTTTCTGTATAAGGAAGTTTGAATTTAATTTTATTTTCACAGCCAAAAATACATAATGTCAAATAATACTATACATGGGGATGCGGTAGTAGAAGAAATAATATTGCATGACTAAATATCTTTAACAGGCATAGATAAGCAAAAAGAGAAGAGTGGGAGCAGTTTTAGACGAGCATGTGAGAAATATATGTCTATACCTGCACCCTCAGAAAAGTTTGCTTCTTCAGAAGCTGAGCTCAGTGCTTGAAAGCGATGAAGAGGAACAGTGTGTTCGTTTCCACATCATTTTCGTAACCGCAAGTTTTAGTTGACCAAGTGTTTCCCTGACGAGAGCTGGTTACAAGCCACCTTAAAGCTACAAACCAAAAACCTCATAGAAGCATTTTACTTACATCTTCTGTGAATCTTTGTGTGCTCCTTGAGGCTGCATTTCTGATTGAACCGCCTCCCACATATCTCGCAGCGGTACGGCTTCTCGCCAGTGTGAATCCTTTTATGTCGCTCGAGATGCCCCGCGCGCTCGAAGCATTTGCCGCAGTACGGACAGATAAAGCCTTTCTTAAACATTAACCTCTTTACCGTCCTCCTCCGTACCGTGTTGTACGCGTTGCGGTACAGACTATAGCCCAGTAACCCACGACCAAAGTGGTTCTGCTGAAATCCACCAGAGCTGCTGCAAGACACGACCAGCCCATTGTCCAAAGACGATTCGGGAAGACACGACAGGGAGTTTTGTCCTAAACTTAAATAATCAGAGCTGTTGTGTCCAGTCTCATTTTGTGTCGTCGATCTCCACTGTCCACTTTCATACAAGTGCAGCTCTTCTCCAGGTTTGTCGGACTGTCGACTGGCCTCTCGATTTTCCTCCTCCACAGGTTCACATTTGACCTTCACTTCAGGTACAGACAGGGTGGCGGGTCCATCATCAGCATGCACATTTTCAAGAGAGTTCTTCGCATCACCAGCACCACCCTGGCTTTCTGTGGAAAGATAAACACTGATGTTATAACAGAATTAAACCTTCACTAACCTAATTCCAAAACAATTAGAAGCCGGAGGAAGTCATTTCTCCCAGGATGATGGTGAGATACCATGTGAAATAACAGAAACAAACCAATAACACAAATTAAGAGTTGTACCTTCGATTCTTCCCCAAGATAAAAGTTAAAATATACATTAGTTGGATGCCATTTGTTCATCTGATTTTTTTGTGTTTACACAAACTTCTGAGCTGAAATTCATGAATTTTAATGGAGAGGTGAAGCAGTGGCAAAGGAAGAACCTATTAATCTTTGTTCTGTTATTATGTACTGAAAGATTGCAAAATAGGACATTGGTCCTTGGTTGGACTCTGCATGTATCACTTTAGTTTCACATTATTCCAGTTTTGAAATCAAGTCCTTAGTAAAAACTTCCAAAACTGTTACACGGCAACGTCTCCAAACACAAAGCTGAATGTTTGCACTATGCATGACTTTAAAACCTTTCACAAAAGTGCACAGATTTATTTTGGTCCTCATAAATAGCAGAGCTAAAAGTGTTCTGTAACCCGTCCTAACAAACCAGTAAGGAAGCACTTTGGCGACTGTGGGAAGGAAAAACTCCCACAACTCCCATCACCACACATAGTGAGTGAAAAAGGATGAGTGAAGAACAAATACTCAACCTAGGCCTATTGTAGTATAACTAAGGGAGGATTTGGGGTTAACTGATCCAGCCCTAACTATACAGTTTATCATAAAGGAAAAAAATGAAGTATAATATTAAAAGTAAAGAGGGTGATTTGCACTTTAGAAGTAAAATTAAATTGAACCGATGTTGTATGTAAGGAGAAGAAATGTAAGATTCAATTCTGGATTTAACAGGGAGCCAACAAAGAGAAGCCAGTGTGAGAGAAATATGCTCTCTTTTTCTAGTCCCTGTCAGTACTCTCACTGCAGCATTTTGGATTAACTGAGTTTTTAGGACAGCCTGATAATAATGAATTACAATAGCCCAGCCTAGAAGTAATAAATGCATGAACTAGTTTTTCAGCATCACTCTGAGACTGGATGTTTCTAATTTTAGAGATACTGCGCAAATCCAAGACAGCAGCCCTACATATTTGTTTAATATTGCCCATTGACTCAGAGCTTTCAAACCATGTCTCACTCTGATGGATTCAATGGAGGAGCCAAGGATTCAACCACCCACCCTTCAATTAGCAAACGACCTGCTTTATCTCCCGAGCCACAAATCCATGAGCTGTACAGCTCACTAAATATGTGAACATTAGTATTTAAAAGCCTCACTATCTCAACTTCTTGTACATATTGAAAAGCTACAGCGCCATTACAGGAAGCTATTAGAAAACCATCCAATATACGATTTATGCCACCGCTGCCCTAAATTAATCGTAATTACCAAAATCATTCTTTATGTTTCTGTAATGGTTAACCCACCGTACTTACAAGTTCTTTTACTGGAGTGATATTTTTTTAATATTTTAATATAACTATTGTTGACATCCAATAAGTTTTTAAAAGCAGACAAAAAAATTAGTGTAATTAACTTGCATTCACTAACTAAAAATAATAATTTCACTGGTAAAGTGTTGGAATAATTTCTGACTTCTCACAGAAGTCCAGTGTGCCAGCTCCAGTGTGGATATACAAATGTGAACTCATGCGTGGTCCACCCACGTAAGTAATAGTGTATATTCCGACCTGTGTGAACAGGCGGGTTAGGACTTTGAACTTTAAAAAACAAACAAACAAACAAATATTTGTACCAAAAGTCCTTCAAAATGATCTACAACAAAGTCAGGTGGCTCTCAAGAAAATTAATTTGTGTATTTCATCTATGTCCTCAGAACGTGACATCTGGACAAAAATCTATTTCTAAGTAACATCTGCTGATATCTCATCACAACGAGGAGAACAATTTTGTAATACTTACATTATTTTCTTTACGATATATAACTGCAAACATGCCAGCTCATTAAAATGACCTACTGATTCTCTACCTTTACATAACCCCTTTACAAAAGTTTTAAAACTGAAATTTGTGCATTTTCGTCCCTGACAAACCCTGCATCAGTGTACCAGTAAGTTGGCACACCTCCGCAAAGAGGTGCCAGGTTAGCACGGCAGCTACAGGGTGTTGAGGTGTGGTTTAGCTCGGGTCCAGCTCACCATCTCTCCCGTGGTGGTCGGGTCTCAGGGTCACCGCCTGCTGGGC
>VUQR01036878.1:60640-91250 GCA_015108515.1 Hemichromis elongatus
GAATATCTAATTATAGTCTGCATCCAAATATCACATCGCCTCTGACCTCACTTTTACATTTCAAGTTCACCCCAAAATGTGTCTGTATGCATCTATAAAGAAAATATGGTCATGAGAAAGAGAATGAGCTGCCTGGTTAGTTAGAAAAACTATATAAGCTCAAATTATTCATGTCCAGTTATTTACAAATCAATAGTTATTCTCTATCACCCATCAATACATATTGCCCACGCCTATATGTTTTTTTTTAAAAACACAATATTCCCTTAAAAGTAAAAAGTAATCTCCAGAGGAGAGCTTTAGGAAAAAAAGACATTCTAACTATTATTTTGGAAAAAGTTTTTTTTTTTTAAAGATATTGATGAAGTTTGTCACATTAATGGGACAAATGTCAAAATTATATTTGTTTAATTATGTGTAATATCTCACAAAGAGGTCTGCGTGCAACGGAAAAGCTAGTCAGAGCAAATGATAAATAGAATGACTTTCATCCATCTGCCTCCCTGTAATGGAAATCAGAGGGCTTTTTATGTTCCTGTTCATTCACACAATAAAAATGTCAAAGCACACTTATAAAATAAAAGGTTCAAGCAAACATAACTACTGCAGTCCATCTCTGAGAGCTGCAGTATCTGATTGCTATCTTCCTTGCAGGTGGATCTCTTGATGTATTTTGAGGTTACCAAGCACCGTGAAGCTTTTACCGCACTGCCTGCAGCTGTACGGCTTCAGCCCGCTGTGGAACCGCTCGTGTCTGAGGCAGTTGTCCTGCCTCGAAAACATCTTACCGCAGATTTTGCAACTAAACGGCCTCTCCCCGGTGTGCACGCTTTGGTGCGTCCTCAGCCGGGTCTTCTGGGTGAAAGATTTCCCGCACTCGAGGCACCTGAAGGGTTTGGAGGGTTGGTGGGTGGCTTTGTGTTTCTCCAACTGAGACAGGCACGAGAAACTCTTGTTGCACACAGAGCAGATGTACACCTTCTGGTTTGATCTGCACACATTCATCAGCCTTTTGGCTTTAAAGACATCTCTACTCTGGTTAAGATCTTCAGTATTTAAACTTGCTGAGATTGCTGTTGATGTTTCCACATGAGGCGGAGGGAGTAACGGCTCAGCTCGCAAGCAGTCACCTTGACTGCCTGCAGGGGGTGAAATACGTCTGAACTCTTTATTATGAGCAGACTCTGAAGCATTGCCTCCCATACACGCGGAGTGCGTCTCTACCTCCACTCTCACTGGCACACCTGCAGTTTCCTCTGCGGCAGACGGTAAAGAATTATAGGAACTTGCTGTGTTCCTCTGAGGAGAATACTGATCAGCGTGAGAGGGGAGGATCTGCATGTGCTGCTGCAATGCCACAGGGTTACTCTCAAACATGCTACAAGCAGGCCACATCAAGTCATCTTGCTCTGCCTTGAAGCAAACATCTGTTCTCGCCACGTTGTCTTCTGTTTCAGTGTTAGCGGGTTCATCCTCTGGCTCGTGCTTCACTACTGGCCAGATGTTTTGGCTCTCCTCGGTCCCATTTTGGGCAGTATTTGGTTGAAGAGACACAACAACCATGTCCTGAGCTTCCTTTTTGTCTGCAATCGAAAGAATGACAACCATGTTAACACTCGGCTTCTATTCTCAACCAACAAATCCAAGTAAATAGAGAGGTTTCACCAGTGTTTTAGTGCTTTCTTTACTCATTTACTGGAAAATGTTACACATGTCAGTCAAAAAGGGTCGCTTCCTGATAAACTCTTGTTTTAAACTGTTTACATATCCGTGTTGGGCAAAGTGTAAATCCGGATGTTTGATGGCCTTTGTACAAGCTCACAGGCTTCTTAGCAGGGCAAAGCTATAAGAATAAACAGTAGTGTACAAAAGTCCAGGTAGCCAGCCCGTGTCTGTCCAACCAATCAGAGAGCTCCTTACATCCCACAGCATGGCTAATTTGCATTGTAGCAGGATTTTGAAAATGAGGTCACTAATCCTGTGTGCAAACAGGAAAGGGAAATGGATTTTCAAATGAGGAGTGGAATCGACATTTTAAATGTGGAAAGAAACTATTTGATTTGTGGAACCATTTACTTATTTCTCTTTTTTAAATTGTGTTATAAAAAAGATCTTGAAAACCAGAGTTCGAAAATGGTTTTAGAAATGAGGTTTTTAGTAAGAGTTTAATTTTTTTTTTTTTTGAAATTCTTTTTTGATTTTAAGTATTTATCAGTGGAATAATAATTCGTTTTGAAAAATTACTAAATAATAAACTACTTTAGTAATATTTGAATAAATAAAATTATTTAAAAATGAACTCGAAAATGAATTTACAAATGCAGAACTTATTCTACAATTCATTATTAAGCACAGAAGAATTCTTTATTCTGACGCGTGTGGCTCTTTTTGTCCTCCATACATGAAAGCAGCGTTTGAATGTGCTTTATAAATACATTTCACTTACTAACGATTCATACTTAAGCCGAACTTAACCGTAAACCATCACCACACGATAGAGACGATTATTTATGTTCTAATTTGCCGTCAACTGTTTTTATGACCAAAGGAGTTTAAATTTGAGGGGTTTTTTTTAAATGAGGTTCGTTGGGTCAGTTCCAGATGTTGCAGTTTCTTACCCGTTCGGAGCTCCAGGTCCTCGGCTGTGGTCTGCGTGTGTTTGGCCTCTGTAGCAGTGCTTGCGGCAGCTTCTTGAGCTTTCTTGAGCTCAGCCTCTATCAGCTTCAAACTTGCTCGGAGCTCCTGATTCTCGCCTTCCCTTCGATTCAGCTCCAGGCGCAGGACTAGACTCCCGTCCTCCACCAGCTTCGTGATTTCGGCCACCGCAGCCTTCGCCAACACGTCCATGATGGCTGCGACCTGCGCAGGAAACGAAGAGGGAAAAGACATCCTTCGACCCGAAGATTCAAACTCAGCAGGTGTCAGATATAAGCTGCACTAACAGCTGATGCATGTGGTGATATCCAACTCCCCTGCTGTTATTTTGGTTTCCTTCCGGGAAAATTAAAAGGCGGATATGATGTAAAAGGCGACGGCTGTAAAACTTCTAATAAACATAATAATAATAATAATTATAAAGCTCTCATAATTAAACGGAGCAGCTTCTACAATCTCCTCCTCACAAAAAAACTGTCAAGACTTTGTTACTTTAATTTAATTTAATTTTTCTGTTCCTCTCTGTTTAACTCATTGTTTCACTTCTATGACTTTACAGCAGGAATAAATAGCAAACAGTTGAAATATATAGAAAACAAAGACAAAGAAAACATAATAGTTGCATAGTCCATGAAAGTATTGCAAAGGAAAGACTTGGTCTGAATAGAGTCCATATGTGAGTGGCCTAAGTGATCGAGGTTACTCAGACTATGGCTCAGATTGGTGTGGTGAGGTGGGGTGTGGGAGGACAGTGTTTGTTTACAGTACAAATGACCCCGGGGAAGAAGCTGTTTGTGTCTGGAGGTGTAGGAACCGACTGACCTGAGGTGTCGACCAGAGGACAGTGGGTCAAACAGGTAGTGAGCGGGATGCAAGGAGTCACCTGTGATAGCCCCGGTTTTCCTGAGACAGAAGGATCTGGCGATGGCCTCAAGGAGAGGCAGGGGGCAGCCAATGATTTTTTGAGCAGCGTTAATCACCGTCGGCACTGCCTTCCTGTTTTCATTTGTGGCCCCAGCCACACCCAGGCAGTAGGAGAGCACATTTCTGGGGCAGGTTACTCTTCCTCAGGACACAGAGTTAGTGTACCTGCTGCTGGGCCTTCCTTATCAGGGCGATGGTGTTGTGGGTCCACGTGAGATCGACGGAGATGTGGGTTCCCAGAAACCTGAAGATGGAGACAGATTCCACCTTTTCTCCCTTTATAATGAGAGGGTGGACCTGTCTGTGCCTCCTGAAGTCCATTGAGTGCTTTTGTTTGGGGATGTTCAGCTTCAAGTTACAGAAGCAAGGCAGAATACATGTGTGTGAATGAAAGGAAGGCAGGTAGAAAAAGGTGAACATGTAAGGAGCAAAGGTAGTAAAGGCGAATGAGATAAATGCGAGGGGTCAACCATCAAAAGGGGGGATTTTTGTGTGACACAAGGATAGCAGCATGAGTGAAATGAAGTTTAACGAGATGGCAGGGAGATCTTAATGTGTATATGTTTATTAGATGGTGCCATTAACAAACAGGAAGTCAAGCTATTTTGCAGTGATTTTTGAATCACAGCAGTCTCGTTTAGCCAAGAAATTATTTTAATGATATGTTGTATTTAGCTTATCAGCTAATCTGTCAGCTAAACTCCTAAAGATGTAAACAAATATTATACCATCAACAATATTATAACGCAACAATAAAAACTATTTATAACTTCAGCTTCACCACCAACACGTTTCCATATGTGATGTTTGTTCTGATAAAGAAGGATTAAAGAACACAGCATATTGAAAACATGTTTTATTCACAAAATGCAAAATAACTTTGACTCTGCTGACATCATATTCCTGCTAAATGATATATTCTATGCATCATCATTTCAAACACATTTGTATTTGGCATCATACCTCTATTTTTATGTACACTTTTCTGTAACGAGAGAGAAAACTCGTTACTCGTGCAAACACCGAGTGTAACAGGAAGTGTATTGAATGCGAATATTTTCACCCATGAAGCTAGCAGTTCATCCAGATGGTCACACTGGAGCAGCACTTCACCTTTTGTCTCACTTCAGTGTTTGTCTTCTGTTTCAGTTTTATTACTCTTAATATCAGGATTCAAGATGCCGACTGTGTAAATCCAAAAACTGCCAATCTGATGCCCTTTATATCATCTCAGCGCTCTATTCTGTTCTGGTTAACGAATGGAGAACAAATCTTCCCTTGAACAATATTTCTGTTAAAAAAAACTTGATTATCACTGCACGTTGAGTTTATGCATGCTACAAAGAAACACCGAAACAGCTTAATCAGTTGCCATACATAGTGCTGCTGTTGCTGTAATGTATAATGAAATAAATTCACTGTCTATATAAGAAAATAGAGCCTTTAACTCTGTTTGTTTAAAACTAGTTTGTACAGTTCAGATCTCTACGTCACTTCCCCAGCACCTCTGCCTCCGCCTCTCCTTCTCTCACCCTCTCTTTCTCTCGCCTCATGGTTGCAATGGCCACAGCCTCATCAAAGCACATGCTGAGGGGACTGTTTCTGACTTCGGCCCTGTCCCTCCTCCCCTGCCTCTCCCGGCTGTCTCCCCTGAGTTTTGGACTCTCTTTTTTCTCAGAGCCCTCGTCACTCTGGTCTCCGTCCTCTCCTGGGATTCTCAGCGTGTTATCTCTCCCCCTGTCGGCGTCTCTTCTCTCTCTCTGCTGCTGCTGCTGCTGTCGGATGGTCAGGGCGGTGATTCTGCAGTGCTGCGGCTTCGGAGGCACCACCGGCACGGCTTTAACTTGGTAGATCTTTGGCTGTGAGGAGACCAGCATACTTCCGACGCCCTCTAAGATGCCGTCACTGTTCTCACTCTCTCTTCTCTCTTTCATATCAGAGCCGACCTCTTTTAATGGGTTATCTTCACTTGGTGCAGTTTTAAGTTGCGCCATGTCAGCTGTCTGTCTACCATCGGTCTCTGTTTCTGGCTGATCCGAAAACACTCCTTCTATAACATGTTCCTGACATTCTTCCTTGCTGGCAATCTTCTCATGAGTTTCTTTCTGGGTCTCATCTTCTCCAAACTCTTGTTTCATTTCTAAACTTGTAAGCGCTCCTTCAGCCGTCTCCATTGGTTCATCGTCTACTTCTATCCTACCTTCTGTCTTCTTTGTCTCCTCTTTGTCGTCTTCTACCATTTCCTTTGATCCGTGCTCTTCGTCCTGTTCATCTTTTACCAAATGTGCTTGTCCAGCATCACCCTCCCTCTCAGACTGCGTCTTTTCCTCATCCTCTATCACTTCAGATACAATGTCCTCCAGTTCTTCCCAAATGTCATTGTGTGTCCCACAGATTTGGGTATCCTGCTCATTGCTACTGTCGTGTTCTCTGTCAACTTTTCCCTCTGAGGTTTCTTCCCTCATTTTCTCCTCACTTTCCTCTATTTTCAGTGCAAACTGTTCACACATGTCCTCCATTTCATTGCATATCACACCGTTCTCCCCCTCCTTATTGTCCCTCTCTGTTGTACCCGTTCCATTACAGCTTCTGGTATCATTTGTTGATTCAGTTTCTTTCTGGTTCATCACTTCCTGAGATGGGCAATCGCTGTGAGCAATTTCAACTACTTCCTTCACCTCCTCAGCGTTTATGCCAGCCACAGTGCTTGATTCATCAATGTCCTCGGTGACTGGCGGTGGAAACTCTACACAGTAGGTTGTTGAGACCTTTGAAGTTGAGGATTTTTCGCTTTCAGCGTCTTTCATAATATCCAGGTGTTCCTCTGTTTCTCTGCTGCAGATAAATAAGAGACAAAAACAGTTTAGACATGTACAGTATAAGATTTTAAGACATAGGTTTGTTTGTAGGATTTTTTTTTAAATATGTAATCTAATTTTGAGGTCCTTGTTTATTATCTCTTGCTGATTTAAATAAGCTTGTATTAAAATGGAATGGAGCCCCTATAAGCAGTTTATTCTTGTAGTATTTCTCAAACTGATGACACAGTTGGTTGGGCGCTATCTGTCAAAGTGTACTTTTACATTTTTTTCCACCAGGGGGTGCACACAAGTTTCAGACATTAGCCTTCAAACCATCCAAGTAGTGACCACTGTGACCACACAACTTAACTACCGGATAGTGGAAAACAAAACAAGGCAGCAAAAGAAGAGCGACGCGATTATAGCGTCTACTGAAAAGCGAGCAGTTGGGGTTCTTCTCCAAAATCAGTCACAAAAACACAACTGACATGTAAAACTTATAAAGCTTATATGGGAGGCATGCTATTTACATCTTTATTATTCATGTGGAATAAGTAAGGTCAAATAGCCTGTTCAGAGTCCATTCTAATCAGTTGTAATCAGTTGTCACCTTTGCATGTCGTTTTCCAGCTGGTCTCCTTCCTGATGAACTTTAGTTTCCTCTTGTTTTTCTATTATCTCCTTTTCAGCCAGTCCATTTTTATCTTCTCTGTCTTTCACGTCTACCTGCTCCCGCTCTCCCGTAGTTGTTTCTGTACATGCCGAATGTTCAGTTTTCATTGACTGGGAGTCTCTTTCTTTAGATCTCTCTATGTAATGCACAGAAACGCTATCATGAGGGGAACTTTCAAGTCCATCACTTTCTGGTTCCAACCCAGAGATCGTGTTCAAAAAGAAATCCGGTGGAAGGCTTTTAACAAACATGCTCTCGTCTTCCTCACTACTGAATTCGTTATCAATGTCGTCCCCCATAGCCTCATCTTCGGAGGAAGTCTCCTCCGGTCCGTGGACAGGCGAGGTCATGTAAGGCAGGCTGAGGGATTTTGTGTGTCGACTCTGCAAGTCGAGGCTGAGCGGTCTGTGTGGATTTGCCTCGCTCGGACTTTGAGGGCCTGGATGCAGGCATGGCTGTATTTCCGGAGGACAAGGAGAAGTCTGAGCCTGCGCCATTGTTTCATACTCATCATCTGAGTGACAAGGAGGTTCAACGGAGAACTCCGGCACCTAATGGGAAAAAAAAGAGGAACCACATGAAAAAGTTTTCAAAAATACAGTGTAATCCGGCGCCTGTGCAAATAACCATTTTCTTCTGCAAACCTCCCAGTTTTTATGTGCTAAGAAGGATTTTCAACCATACAAAAACACACCTGATAAGAGGCACTGCAGTCCATATGGTCCATACCACAGCAGTCCATTTGGTCCAGGAATTCAAAGTTGTCTTGAATGTAGCCAGACATATTTTGGTTGTCGCCCGCCACCTCTGTTGAGTTGAGAACATCAGAAGCATCGAACTCTCCATTGTCTTCATGTTGCGTGCCCTCTGGCTGAAGCTTAGACTTCTCGTTTCCTTTCATTTCTGTCAAGGAAGCAACGGTCAAGGTAAAATAAGGGTTAAATTCAGCAGCTGATTAAAATTCATTTGTTGCTGTACTTGCAATAGTTTATCTCTAAGACAATTGCACAACAACAAAGAGAAAAAAACAAATTTCTGAGGAAAACACGAGCGTAAAATTATTGGGCTTATTTTTTGACTGATTCTCAAAATGTGCTTGGAGAAAATAAATAAAAAGAAAACACTCAAAGGCTACAGTCAAAGCTTGGGGCAAAAAGGACTTAGAGCAGCCAAATGGATTTCATCCTTCAGATTACGCTTATGTGGTAAGTTGCACAATACACACACAGAAGTCAGATTGGCAGGTATTTGGTCTCCTGTTAAAAGACACCATCAGAAAAGTCAAAGGTCAAATGTTTGACCCTATGGGTTTATGACACTTAGCAGAATTTTATATAAACCACATTAGAAGTCAGGGTTACATTAGAAAAAGTTAGCAAAACATAAGTCTCTAAAAGTCACTAGTCTCCCTGGGAGTGTTTCGTCCACTGGAGCGCTTAACTATTTGTACCAGATTTGAAAGCAATCAATGTAGTAGCAGCTAAGATGTTTAATTCTGAACGATATAATCAATAAATGATGTGAAAAACCGTCCTTATTTGCAGTCCTTGTAAAAAAAAAAGGTGATAATTGTAATAAAAAAGTTCAAATTACCCATATATTCATCATCTTCAACAGCTTGTTCAGCATTTTTGGTGTCATCTTTGTTATCTCCTTCTGAGTTGGACAGGAGGCTTTTGGCTCGTTGTCTCTTATGCTCATCTCCTTTCTCTTTTGCTCCTTCTTCCGTTTTCTCCTCAGCACCACCTGGTGCCACTGAATCCTCTGCCGTGCCAGCGTCTTCATCACTGCTTTTCTCCTTCGGACTTTTCACTTCCTCCTCCACCTTCTTGCTTTCTTCCACATTCCATTCCATTGCTCTGCTTACCCTTTTATCTGCCTTTTCTCCCCCGTTTTTGTCTCTGCCACGTTGTATGATCCTGTCAGCCCCGCCCCCTTGAAGAACCCCTAAAGCCAGGTTAGAGGTGATATGTAGTGGCACGGTAACCATGGTGGGTCCTGTGATGTGCATGGCTGCTCTCCGACCAGCTTTAGTGGATATTCCTGGAGATCTGGACTGGACAGTATCATTGCCTGCTAATCCTAAACCTTCTGGATCAAGAGCTGTGTAGGTACCCTGTACGCCTGCACCCCCGCTTACTAGCCCTGTTCCCCTGCGGTAGGTCACAGCATATTCACTGGCACCTAATCCACCTGAAGATACTGGGAGCTCAGGGACAGACTGAGGGGTGGTAGTGACAAGGGGAGACATGTTGGTGGAAGGAGGGCGCTGGCCAGAACGCCTGCAACCTAAAAATATAATGACAAATGTAAGTTTAGCCTAAGTGAAAGTTAAACTTTAATCAAAATTTTGATATAACCTGCAAATAATCATTTGAATCAACAATGAATACTCCAAGATTGACAAAATCAAGTTTATGCATGATTATCAGTGTTAAAAGACCCAACTTTGCACCTTGGGCACTGACTTGATCTCACCTAATTTCTCTGGGCTTCACTGGTCCTTGAACTCTTGACTGTATTTGTGCTTTTGGTACTTTTTTGAGTATTTTGAATGAAATTATCTAGTTTATTTATAGTTTTTTATTGTATTTTTGTATATCAGAGGGGAGGTCTTGATGTGTTAAATTTCTACCTACTCTTTTGCAAACACGAGTTTGTGTATGACTGATACCAACTTCATTAATATATTTTGTATTTCATTATCATTTACTCCTTTAATTTTATACATAGTGATTATTTCCAGGTAAACAAAATAATTTCCCTAGTTTAAATGGAGAAAAGGTCCACATTTGGAGACTTAGGGATTGGTGGCACCATCGGGTATTTTAGGACTTATTTCAACAGCTCTATTAATTTTTGTTAGAAATCATTTAGTTAGATTTAAGCATTTAAGGCTACTATGTTAAGGGTTTGTTAGAGAATTGTTAGTTCCACATGGTGTACAGTAGGATAACTATCAACAACAGAAGTGGCTGTAGTGACTCCAGACATGCTCGTAAAAGTATGAGACGACTTTGACTATCACACATATATATATAGCGTGCTCAATATTCATCACTTGTGAACATTGTAAGTTTTTAGAATCAGAACTGCATTTTGTACACAAACAAAGGAATTTGTCTTGAAGTCAGTGGTACAGAAACAGAATATGTAGTATTTACAATATATAAAATATATATTTCTTCAAATAAATACACTCAATAAGAATATATACAAAATCCCTATAGATATTACAATATAAATTCAAAAATTTAAATAAAGGTTATGGGTGGGCTTGCAAAATTTAGTTGCAAAGTGCTGTTTTGTATGTAAAACCTAATAATTAGCACAAGTTTCTATGTCCATTGATTTAAAAAAACATAGATACATGAAACCGAGTAATTCATTTCGATACCCTCTGTACATTAGCTTTAAATTCATGCTAGCTCTCATGGGAAAAAACAAAACAGCTGGTGTCTATAAATGTTAATGCATTTCATATTTTGTCACAAGACTGGGTTAAATTATAGTATTTTCCTTTGGGCTACTTAGGATTAATTTGCAGGTATCGCTCTTTGCATTGCACTGATGCAGTCTATAAATGTTTCTAGCTAGCCATTCTTGCTAGTGGTTGCAGTTAAACCACTAGCATGTGCTTAATTTAAAATATGGCTTGAACTCACTGCTTGTAAAGTGTTCTGAGAGGTCAGTAAGGCTAGAAAAATTTAAAGCACTATGTAAATACTAACAGAGTCCAAAAAATGAGATGGGGATGGTTAAATTGCTTTAAAATGGGACTTTGGGAGATGTCATGTAAAAGCGCTTTTGTCTTCAAGACTTCAGAAAACAAATTCCATTCAACTCTATTGTGTGGCAATGGTGGAAGAAGTTCACAGTCAGCTTTCCACTATCACCAGACACATTTAAATGAAATTTTATCTACTTTTTTCTTATAGGTAAGCACTATGAGTTCACATTTTAACAAACCTTTGAGTCTTACAGCTTATATCAAACAAATTAAATCAACATTTTAAATTCTTTATAGAGAGGATTGTACATCTAAATAAATATGAAATTTACTTACTTCTTAATATTTTTACAATTTTTTAAAAAGTTATTTTTTTCAGAAGACGGTACCTTCATTTGGATAGGATGGGGAGCTGAGGGAGTCCATGCTTCTTGCAGGTCTCAAAGCAGGCCTTTCTTTCTCTGGGGCTGAAAACATAGAAAAAATATTTCTAAGATAAGTGAGATAATAGATAGAGAGAAGCTGTTGGAACTGATCTATGGGAGACTTTAAAACTGATGTCAAAAATAGCAGCCAGCTGCAAAATCCAAAAATGAACTCTGCAGTTTCTAAAAGTACATTAATAAAATGTGCCAAAACATGAACATTCATTGTTATAGCTTTAGTTATACAACAATTATTCTATTATAAAAATTATATTTACATTTTTAAATATTTATATTTAAAAGTGTGTTAGTTTGAATGTCAGTATAATTGTTACTATTCCATAAAGCGATTAGAAATTAAAAAAACAAACTAAAGAGAATAAAATTATCAACAAGCAAACCTGTTAATGAAAAAGGAGAAATGAACTTCAGTAGGAACAAATGTTGTAATTCATTTCCATATGAAGGTTTTGTACCTTTGGTTGGAGGTTTATGTCTTCGCCGTGGATCAGGAAATCGTCCTCCAATGTTAAAGATGGACATCCACTTCCTGCCTTTAAGTGATCCTTTCCTCCTGAGGTGAGCATGACACGGACATTTGCAAGAAGTTTATATGAAAAGAAATGTTGTTTTCTAAAATGCAAGCATCACTTGCATTATTCCTGAGATAAGCTTAACTTGCTGCTGACTTCACATCATCTTCACCTGATGCTCTAAAAAGTGTAAACGACTAAACATTTTGTGTATAACAGACAGTAACGGTGACCCTGATAAATGAATGGTTTACTCACTTGTCTGTGCCTTCAATGATGGCGTGGTAAGGTCTTATGGGAAGTGGACCATCTCCTGGACTGATGTTCCCATAGCTCGCAGCTGGGGTGGGAACAGGCCGGAAAAAACCTTCCTCCTGGTTGGGGAACGCTGATGGGGACGGGAGGGACTTCCTTCTCTCATTTGATACGTCTGAAGAAGTCAGAGGAAAGATTTTAGGCAGTGGTACATAAGTTTATCTCTGCAGGTCAGTGTCTGCGGATGCATATCTGTGTTCTGACCTTGGTCGGGAAACAGCTGAGGGACGTGTGTGAGAATGAACTCCACCACGATAGACTGGACCCTGACCTCCATGAACGCTGCAGTACCATTAAATCCTGTCGCTTCAATGTCTTTAGACCTTTTCATACAAATTGATTGGTTTAGCGATTGATTATCAGAACTACAAGATATGATTATGTGCTAAAAGAGAAAAAGGGATGGATGAAAACAGCAGAAGAACAAAGTAAAGCAGAAGAGGAACAAGGAACAGGTAAGCAAAGGGCAAGATACATGATAGAAGGTTATTGAATTTCTTGAATTGCACACAATATAAATTGAAATTACTGTACTGTAAAATCAGGTAGTATATCCCTCAGTTCACAAGAGCGACACACTGATTTTGCAGCTGACATTAACACACCTGAGCAGGTTGGGAGCCCAGACAATGGCCAGGTTCCTGGCGTGCATGTTGGTTTCTGACGAATACGAGGCCATTCTGACAAGATGACGCATGAGAAACTCCAAAGTCCTGAAGGACACACATGATACATGATCAGCTTTTAAATCTGCAACCTTGTTAGAAACAGTATTATTTTACACGCCAACCAGGTACTGAGCAATATTATCATCTGTTTGGATTCATAAATGTAGGATTTCTACCCACAAGCCATCAGGCTTTTGAACTGCTGACATTCTATACATACCACTACACACTCACTACAATTACAGGACTCTGCACACTGTCACTTCCAACAAATGTCACTTAAATGTTCATTGCACAACTTTTGCACAACCAGTAAATACTCCTGCATAAACTTGTAAATACTAACTCTTCTTAAATTCTCTAAATATTTAATACCTTTTCTCTCCTTTTCATTGTTATTATTATTACTGATGTTTTCTGTTAATTTCTTCTTAATATAACTGAACACTTTCTAAGCTGAGAATCATGAGCCAAAGAGTTTCATTATGGGTAAATGTGGTGACAACTTTTATCTGTACATGACAATAAAACTTGAAACTTGATTAATGGTGGACTTACTAAAGGAAATACTGCATTTGGTCAGTTCTTTACTTTTTAATTGATAACTGTACTGGACTTTTGGACTATGTGATCCAACTAAGTGAAGTGTTTCCGCCATGTTGAACTGTAATAAGACCCCAGGGTAGACCCAGGGCACGCTCTCTTGGCTGGCTTTGGAATGCCTTGCATGCCCCTGGAGGACGAGGTGATTAGGGAGAGAAGAGTGTCGGCATCTGTTCTTATGTTTCTACCCCATGATGGATGGATAGATGGATGATAGCGGACCAAAACCATGAATTTAGGTTCTGGTCTCCCAGTTCAGTCCATTTATATGTATTTAAGCAGCTTTACAGGCTATAGTGTTCTTATCTGTAAATGTACAGTTTGGTAATGTTTTCCTGGCTTCCTCTTGGCAGTGAACTAAAATCTAGATATATAGAAAAATTTACTAAAGCCTGTAAAAAATTATTATTATTTTTTTTACCAAATACTGTGCACTTTGTAAAAGCCTTAAAACTAATCTCTGGTGAGGTAATAAAATTGATCTGATTTGCTGTGATAGTTACTGGAGAGAAATAGAAGAAGCTGTTAAATGCTTCAGTGCAAAAATACAGGTTATTATACAGTAAAATAGGTTGTCATTGGGATGCAGCGGACTGTACCTGTAATGAGGTGCTGGTAGCTCTTTCAGGACATCGCCGATCTTTACTAGCCTCTCCTCCTCTAGCTGGATGGCCACAGCCTCCTGTAAGAATATGCGTTACTTTCTGTTTTCATGCCCAGTAAAGGTTTTCATTTAACTTTTTTGCATGTCTAAGATACTCACAGCAAATTTGTCATACAGCTGATATGTGAGCAAAGGGTTGGGCAGCTCTCTGAAATAAGCTTTACACAAAGAGCTGACACAGTGGATGTCCTGCAGGTACAAATCCTTGTTCAGTTCAGGATTACCATCACTCTCAAACTCACCCCTGTTTTGAATGATAATGACATAACCGAATAACCATTAAAATATATGTGGATTATATTTACAGGTTTATTTACATGCAAAGGTTTACCACACACACACACACAAATACACACACATTTTACCTGAGTTTTTGTATATTGGATGACACTCCAGACAACCTGTAGATCCCATCAACAATCCCATGATGCTCCACAAACTCACTGCAGCATCGCAGCACCAGTGGAACTGTGAAAGCAGACTCAAATGAACACCCTGACTACTGACCCAATAAAAGCATGGAACATGTTCAATTTGTCATCTTTAGATACAAATATTTTTCATATTACAAATTTTATGTCTGTTTTTCAGAATGTTGCAAAAAGTCTGTATACTTTGTATTTATCTATTACTTAATTTATTATTATTTTCATTGTTATATTTTTGTACATATAAAGTCAATAAGTATATCAAATCTATAATATTATAACCACAATACTTTAATGACTTTTGACCATGAAAATTTGCCCTGATTCTTATGGTCCACGGATCTTACAGATAATGATTCTTAGACATCTAGAGGTTCCTGCAGAGACAGATGTATCCCTCAATTAAACCCATGGAGGGATTCAACAAGAAAGACTGTGGTAATAAATATAATTTCCAGGATTAAAAGCCTTTAAAAAAATTATTTTATGGTCAAAGTCACCACACAATTTATACTAGATATATATATATTTTAAAAAAAAACTTGTGTTGTGGTGATTGAACTGGCTTTTTTTTTTTTTTAAAGTAAATTTCTGTAATACTGAGATTTGATACATACAAACATGAAACTGATATCAGCCACAGATTTGTTTGTTGTTTTGTCTTTGCTTATTGATAGTGAGAAAAATTAGCATACCCAACTACTCGTGTGAACACAGCAAATATTCTGCCCGCTTTGAACAATCATATTTGCTTTGTCATTGTTGACATGTAATCATTTAGCTTGAAGCAAAGAAGGGCCAAAGGCTACATGGATTCCTGAGAGGAATATTTCTGTTCTAAGGGTCACCGTCAGGTTGACCAGGAGCACAGCAGAAACCTTCCTCGTCCTTTCATCCCATTTATTGACTTTGTGTCTGATATTTTTTGTTTATTTCACGTGAAAATATTACTCTCAAGAAATGTGTTGCATCCCTGCTAAAATCTTTTAAAAAAAAAAAACCCTGTTAAACAGAACAGAACAGCTGAAGTGCAAAATCATTGTTTCTCCAGTTACAGTGCCATGAATAAGTGTTTTCCCCCTTCTGATTTCTTAGTTTGTTGCATATTTGTCACAGTTATATTTTATATGTTTCAAATTATCTAACCGATTCTAATATTAGACAAAGACAACCTGAATAAATACAAAATGCAGCTTTTAAATTGTGATTTCATTGTCCGATTGTCCACTTAACTTCATAATTGGCTGTGCTACCTTTGGCAACAACAGCTGCAATGAAACACTTGTGATCACTGCAATAAGTCTTTCACTTTGCTTTGGGGGACTTTTGGTTCCCTCATGTTTACAGAATAAATTAATTCAGCCCCACTGGAGGGTTTTCGAGCATGAACGCCCAGTTTAAGGTCATGCCAGAGAATCTCAGTCAAATCTTTGGCTATGACACTCCAAAACCATCATTGTGTTTATTTTTAAAGCCAATCAGAGGTGGACTTGCTGGTGTTTTGAATCAATTTCCTCCTTTACAACTCAATTGTGTTTGAGGTTTAGGGCATGACCTGTTGGCCAGACATTGTCCTTGAGCATTTCTGCTAAAGAGAAGGATTCATAGTTCTATCAATTACACAAAGTCGTCCTGAAGCAGCAAAGCAGCCCAGACCATCACACTATGACCACCATGTTTGACTGTTGGTATGACATTCTTCCAAAATAGTCAGCCTTTGTCTCTTGAGTGCACCGAATATTTTCCCAAAAGTCTTTGCCTTTTTTTACTTACCCCAAAAGTAACTTGCCCTGCGATGCTCTACGCTTTGCCCACAATGAGTCAGTTGGGGTCACATTATAAAATGATCAAGACTTTTTCAAATGTTTGAGTCACCCTGGTGTGGTTTGACAAGCAAAGTCATAATCTGAACGTTGGTCTTCAAAACTTGCCTATGCTTTATTAAAAACATAGGCAAGCACTTTATTGGGTTTATATCATTTCTCAAAGTATTACTGCAGAGTGAGATGCTAAGCAGCTAAGAAACATATGAAATATCCCATCAAACATCCTTAATAGCGGGTTGCTTAATGCAGGGCTGTCAGTGAATTAAATTTGTACTTTTAAATGTTGAGTTTAGTAACACATCTACGACATGTTTTATCTACATGGTATGAACGGTACTTCTGCTGATGTTTGACACCCATATGTAAATTATTTATCTCTGCAGGATGGTGTTTAATGCAATGAAGACTTACCCTCTTGACCAGAGGTATTTAGATGCTCCAACAGATCACATCCAAACACCTTCTCTTTGTTGGCCCCTTTTCTTCGAACTCTCCTCATCTCTTCCTGTCTTCTCTTTTCACCTCACATTCAGACCGGTCCCCTCTACCCTGCTGGTGACGGTCAGGTTCACTGACTGTCTGTTCTGGATGTGTTGACCAAATTGGTTAAAGTGATGATGACTCTGATAAAACGTTGCACATTTCAGAGATTTGACTGTGCTGCTGTCGCTTCTGTTTCCTTTGCCTCAGTGCATGTTGTTGGGTGCAGGTTGTTTCCTCTGTGAGCTGCGCTGCATTGGGGCTGTCACGTAAAGCCGAGTGTTAGGACATACTTTGTTGTAGCTTCCTCCCTGCAAAAGCAGAAATGATAAAGGTTTCTTTGTGGATATAGCAGTTTCACGTTGTAACAATGAACGATCTCACACTCCAAATCAAACAAACTGCTCTGAATGCTCAGCTTGCATATGTGGCTCTCCACTTCCCCCCGATGCACTCAATTTATTTTCGAATGAAAGGCCACACCCTTGCGTTGTACTTCTCGTATTCACTGAAAAGAGCCCCTGAATTTTTCACTCCAATCATGCTATAAGGTATCTCTGAGGTGGTGGACCCACTTAAGCTTCCGATCTCAGCTCCTGCCTGAGGACTGTGCTCACTACAAGCCCGGACTGTCCTCCATGCCCTCATGTCAGGGCCATCGCGGCCCTGTTCTCATTTCAGCGGAAGTCGAGCACTGAACATATAGATTCATACAGACGTTCAAACTCTCTCCCCACTCTCTCCATCTCCCTGACACCTGCCACTGCTCTCCTATCGTCCACCACCCCTCCCTATTGGTCCACATTCTTGGAAAGACCTTAAATGTGAGGAAACAAACAAATTAAAAAGCGAACACAAGTGTTCCTACCTTCAATCTGCATCGGCACCCAAGTAGCAGCATAAAACGATGACGCAACAAACCACTAAACTTCCCCTGTTAACTTCCTGAGTGTCTCTCCTTCTCTTGTGCTTTCTCTCTGTATTTGGCCCTCTGTTTCTCCGCCTCTGCTGAGTAGGGAAATCAGTTCATAGTATCTGTATACTTCATCTATTTCCCTCATATGCAATTTCTGTAGGCTGAGCTCCATCACCCTGACTGAAATAAGCAGATCTGTATGCACCTCAAACATGAGGGAAACCAATCTTGAAAATCCACAATTTTCTTCCATTTTAACAGTTTTACATCATTGCTACATATAAATATAAACCTAAATAATGATGTCAGTACGAGTAAAGTATTACAGGTGCACAAGAAGTAACACTGGAGTTCCCCACAGCTGTCATACAAAGATTCAGTATGTCAGTGAAAACATAAGATAAACTAAATCTAGCCACTAATTACCAAATACAAATAGCCAAAGATCACGAAGCACTGGAGGAGCAGACAAACAGACGAGCAACAAAAGTAGTTCATAAAACCACAAAGGACACGAATGCACCACAAAGTAACGAAAGAGTCACAAAGCACTGCAGGTAAACACAAAACGTTTGGTTTAGTCTGTAGCTTTAACCTGAGCTACCGTTTTGTAACTTCCTGTATTTTCATATGCTCCATTGATTCTTCAGCTGTTATCATGCAATCTTATTGTTTTATTATCTCTAAAAAATTTGCACAACCTAGTTACCCCTTTTAATCCAATCTTAGGTCATAATGCTTTATATAGTGTTTTTAACAATAACCTTAAATTGCCAGGTTGTGCACTTGGTTAAAATTGCACTTGTAACTGTTGGACATCCTTTTAGCTAGTCTGGTGGGTTTTAAGGTTTCGAATTTTCCCGTATGTTATTGAGCCATTACTCTGGAAAGGCATTCCCGAAGTTTATGAAGGCTCTAATTAAGAAATTACATAGTGGTGCAGTGCAAGAAGGTCCTGGATTCAAATCAACCGCCTTGCTGTTGGTGTGAACATGAGCATGAATGGTTGTTTGATTCAGGCTTGAGGAAGAATGGTGACCCCACCTTCAAGTGTGTACATCGCCTCTCAGCCTAGGACAGCTGGGGCAGGCTCCAAAACCGCTGCCACCCTGAACTTGATAACCAGAAGAAAATAGATGGCTCATTATTTATTTTTATTTTTGTTTATTTGATTTCTCATGTTTATTTTCTTCTTGCCTCCTTCTCTTGTCTTGTCTTGGTCACGGAATTCCCCATTTAGTTACTTTCTGTTTTGTTTTCTTAGTCATTAGTTCAAGTGCTTTGTTTTTGTCCAAATTAGTTTCAGTTGCATCTCGTTTACGCTGGTGTTTCTACTGTACCTCATGTGGGTATACATAACCCCTCCTGTTCCTAGGTCATTCACTCTATGTTAATTTTTTTTAATTGTGTAACATTTTTCTTAATCAATGTATGTGATGATTAGACTATAGACAAAAAACAGCCGATGCAGAAATATGCTCCTTTGGCCATACCAGGCATGCTACACACACTGTAGCTTTAGGCAGAGGAGCTTCCTTCCTTGTGGCTTTTGGGGCCCAACAACAACACACAAGTTCAAATATTATTATCAGACATCTGTATCTCTCAAAAATAGTACTGTTGTTGTACATACAGTCCATTTCTGGCTGAGTATAAAGGTAGCAGATGGATTACAGCATATTATAATTGGACATTACATATAAAATATGGATTATTTAAATATAGTTAGGCCTTTACATTTTAACAAACTTCTTGTAGATGCTAAACTTGTTAACAAAAACCCAAATAAATAAATAAATAATCGGTCACCCACAAAATCACACCTGCTACAGCCGCAGTGCGCTTGTATGTAATTATTACGGTAATAGCACAACGTCACCTGTGGCTGCAAGTGAGTTTGGCGTGTCGTTTAACTACTTCCTGTAATGGTGGAAACTACATTTTTAAACACGCATAGACGCATTTTTTAGCTTGTTGTTGTTTTTCGCATTGATTTTGTTTGGATGATTCGGTGGTGACCGTCTGTCTGGATCACAGAGGTACTAAAAACAAGCATCCCTCTAGCATACGCGGAAGAACCTGCAGATACATCTGCCGCTGTGCTTCGGTGATGGATACGGTGCTCTAATACTTTCACACAGACTCGCACACAGCACGCCTAGACGCGTGCAGCTTAATGCGTTTAATTGTGCTGTAACAAAGAGCCGAAACCGGTGCGAGATGGAGAGCTGCGACTTCCAGAGCCAGCTGCTGTCCGTCATGGAGGTCCTGGCCAAGGCGGCTGTAGCTGAGATAAACCGGCGTGTGGACGAGAGCTGCACAGTGCTCAGGCTGGAGGTGAGCCAGAGCCGGCGGGACATCGACCTGCTGAAGAGCAAGTGTGAGGTGATGGAGGCAGAGCTGAGGAAGAGCCGGATGAGAGCCAGGAGGAAAGGTGGGGACACTGGCCCGAGAGATGCTGAGGAGTTAAGTTTTTGTTGTTGTTGTTTTTTTTATATATATAACTGACGGATTTTGTGTGATCTTCTCTCTTAGTGTTTAACCCTCCATCAGCGGGGAGATTCTCTCCTCTGGTTAAAGTAGTTCTGAACAAAGAAACTCAGAGCTCACACTGGGACACACCGATGGAAGCTCAGGCTCCAGATCAACCCCAGCAGGTAGGTACCTGCTATTATACCAGTGCACCATATTATCCCAACCTTGTAACCCAAGTTACAAACGTGAGAGTGGGAGACGGAGAGCTAGAAGAGCCCAAGCTCCTTGGAACCAGCTCCCAGTCTGAGATCAGGAGACAGAGGCACCCTCTCTATTTCTAAGAGTAGGCTTCAGAAGTTGCTTTAAGGAAGTTTTTTTAACCTACATCCTAAGAGCCTTCTGGACTGTGAAGCTAAAAATGGAGTGTTTTAGATCTTTTCCCGTTCATCAGTCTTTTTAATTGTTTACCCCTTGAAGGTCTGCTAGAGACCCTTGAAGCTCGTGTTTGAATAGAGCGTTTTATGTCATATTTAAGGGCTGCTTTTAGAACAGATTTCCTGCGTGAGGCTGGTCTCTCCTTTGCAGTTACCCTTGGAAAAACACAATGTTGTCAAACAGCATTTTTTATTGATTGAGTGGAGGGAACAAGCTAAGACTTGTGCTCCTTGTCCCACCAGCTTCCTTACGTTTTTCCAGTCTTGCTGTGAGCACCTGCTTTCTTTTGATGTGATTCAGCCCAGGTATTTGTGTAGCAGTAAATTCTAATTTTGATGTTTAAATCTTTAGTTAGAAACACCAAGCAAATTAAAATATATGTAATAATTATTTTATATTGACTCATAAGTACAAAACTTTATAACTTTCCCATGTTAACCTTATTTAAGCTAAGTATAGATGGGCTAGAGCTATACTAGCACAGCTTGCATGTAAGCGCTGATGCATTTGCATGACCACGCAGTCGTCTTATTTAAGCACTAACGCTGAGCCTGCTGTTGCAGTGTGCTGAGGCTGTGGAGCCTGCTAACGGACCTGATCACATACAGATCAAAGAGGAGTGTGCAGAAGATCATATGTGGGAAAATGATGCAGAGGACAAACCGAGTGAGTCCACACCTTTAATAATCGACTTCAAAGTCTTCCGCTTACAATGAATAAATCAAACAGTGTGACGTTTAAGAGGAACGTATCATTCAGGTACAAAGTATACTTAATTTTACTCACTTAAGCTGTAAAGGTAAATACATGCACTGTTTATTTACAGGTCATAAGAGGAGACGTCTGAGTCTGAGTACAAATGAATATGTACGTGTGCTAATGTGCACCATAGCTGATTCTACACCCATGGTTCAGTTTACAAATTATTTTCTGTAAACACAAATATAAGAAGTATACGTGGTCTGGAGGCCTGGATAAAAGAAAGGAAAAAGGTGCCACAGAACTCAGTATTTACTTGGAAAAAAAGAAGAGACCATAAGGGCTTCCGTCCCAAAAGACGAGAACCTCAAACAAAGGAAGGGAAGGTTCCCTTTAAAGGGTGGGACAGAACCCATCAATTACACCTGAGGACATTTAGGAGCCATACTCCCAGTGTGCCACTCTGACAACAGGGCGTTTTCTCTCCATGCATCACCCCCTGAATACATGTGTTGTGGCTCTTAAAACGGAGAGAAGGCATGCTAACTACGGAAGCTCTCTTCTAAACTCTGTTGGTCACTGGTGTCTCCAGATGACGACGAGTCCTTGTTACGTGTACTCTCTAACAGTGAAGCTCAACCAGTGAGTGACTCGGGCCATGTGCTAAAAACACATGTGTAGTGATTTCTACCTGCTGTATAACTAAACACATATTTTTTAAGTGCAAAAAAAACTTGTTTTAAAGTGTCGGTCTATGTCCTTTGGCAGTAAGATATTGCACTTCATTGTAGACCCTTGTCTAGGTTTGCAGTTTAACAGCATTGCATTGAACTCAAAGCCCAGGATATGATCTGATAAGAACTACAACTATGAGTTACCTTCAAATGAGCCAAACTGTTATTTGCTGACTTTAAATCAGGGATGTCAAACTCAGAGGCCACATAGAGCCAGACCAGTGAAACTTCCCTTTTCACATTTAATCCCTGAGATGTCGCAATATGAGGAAAAAGTTCAATTTTATCTTTACTTTCACAATAAGATAAATAAATGCTGCTTTGCTTAATAAAATAAATCTATCAGTTTGACTCCTGGGGCTTAAGTTGTAAGAAATAAATGTGTAAAATTATCATTGTCCAGACTGTCCTGTAATTATGAAGCAGAAAGTTTCTGTTAATTCACAAAAGTTTCACATTTTATTTATTTGTGTGAAAAAACAGGAACTTTTTATCCTATTTAATTGTTTAATTATTACTTAATTCCACTGGTGTAATATGAATAGCCATGGGGAAGAGCTTTAATAGTAGGACAAGCTGTCAAATTTATGAAAATATATATATGAAAAATGTACGCCCTCCTTAATATTTTTCAAAGTTGTTCAGTGAGTAGACTCTGGAGACCGGGCCTTGTGTTTGACACCTTTGCTCTAAACGATTAAAGGTTTTATTAAATGCATTTCTCTGGTGAGAGATGTAAAAACGCATATTTTAAAATTCTGTGTGGTTCTGTGCTCTCTGTAGTCTCTGGAGCCGAGCGTCAGCCGTATTTCGACACAACAAAACCTGCCCCGGCCGACAGCTTCGCGGAGCTTTACCACTCGGCTGAAAACCCAGCCCTCTCCGAAGATCTGGATTCCCAAGTAGACGGCTACACTGCTTTCCCAGAGCAGCAGCTGAACAGCGGCCAAAATGAGATCGAACTCGTAGTGAAATATGAGAAAGAGGAAGAGGCCGATGAGGACGCGGCTCCACTCGATTCTGCCCACACATTTGTGACAGAGACAGCTGAGGGGCAGCTGTGGCCATCCAGCGTGTGCAGAGACACGGCTGACCCGAGTGTCTCGTACACCGGGCAGCAGTTTGAGCAGATTCCTGCTTCATTTGCATCTCCAGCCCAGTTGCATTTGGAGGATGTGGCACCCAGAGTTCACTCTGTTGGGAAATTAAATTCTGTCGTGGTGAGTGCCACACGAGTGAAAAGACGAGGCAGAAGTTTTGGATGCAAGAGGCCACAGTCAGAGGAAGGAAACAACCCTGCATCCCAGATTAACTCCACAAGTCACACCTTGATTCCTCAACAGTTAGAGCATCAGAGCAGAGGCGCCGCTCCTCACGCGAGTAATCTAGACGAGGGCCGGACTGGGCCGAGCCCCGCAGACCCCTTTGCAACAGACAGAGTTGGCAGCTGCTTGAGCCTGGCGTGGAGATTCAGGACGCCCTGGAGGTCCGGCCTCGGCGAGAAGCGGTTCAGCTGCACGTACTGCGACAAAAGCTTCACCAGGTTCAGCCAGCTCAAAGAGCACCTGAGGAGTCACACGGGCGAGAAGCCGTTCAGCTGCATGCAGTGCGGCCGGAGCTTCACCAAACAGTGCAACCTCATCAGACATGCGGTGGTCCACAGCGGGGAGAAGCCCTACGAGTGCTCGCTGTGCGGGAAGTGCTTCACCCAGCGCTCCAGCCTTAAGTCTCATCAGAAAACAGCACACTTATAAAGTTTATTTTATACAACCGCCGCCCGCTTGTAGAACATTTTCATGGCTTTACTAATTGGTTTTGTTTTTGTGATGTTACATATATAATGTACGCTAATTTTAGACTGAGTGGTACAGGATTATAAAACTACAGTCAAGCTTATAGCCCGGCTAATGTGGTTTTATCAGGCTTCTCAAGGCTGCATGGGAAAGATGGACACAGACATTGTGGGAAGTTTTTATTAAGTGTTTCATCTTTTTATGTCTGCTTTTCTTTTTTAAAGCCAGCTGCAGTGAGTAGTGGGTGGAAATGAACTCATCCACAGGGTAATAGTCTGTTTTACACTAACTAGGAACAAATTTATTCAGTGAGACATAAACTAGTCACATAGTCCATAAACTCACTGTTTATGAAATGTTTACTGATGTCACAAACTGAGTAAAATTGAGTTCTTTTTTCAAAGAGTCGCCCTCTACTGGCTTTTAAAAAGAATGCGGGTTTTACATGCTCCTGCATCGATTTAAATTCAGACCTGAAGGATATGTCCATCTTTCATATACAGTCTGTGATCAGACTGCAGTGCTAATGCTATCTTCAGTCCTTTTAATTATGGTTTGAACGTCACTTTAAAGATTCATGAAATGTAGCTCTGTGTTAATCCATCAGCCTTAATGAGAAGCTAAAGAGGCTTTCTTCCTCCCATTCTTCTTTCTTCATCTTCAACCGTGTTGTTTTTCCTAAATTACCAATTTTATATTCATTGCTTTTGTCATTGCATATAATTTATGTTAATTTAATCCTGATAAGTTTGTCCTTGCAGAGCCCAAACTGCAAACTTGAACAAGTAAATAAAGTTGCTCTGCATTTAAACTTGGTCCTCTGTTTTTGAACACATCTCAGCCCCATCAGAGATTAGATCGCTGTCTGGTGTTTCCATTAAATAACCAGGGGGAGGGACCCTGAACTGGATAACCTGCAGATGGATGGCTGTTACCACTCATTACAATAAATACATTTCAGTAAACTGAAAGAAATTTATCCAGATTAGACTTTTGGAAAGTATTGAACTACTTTATTTAAATATATGAGTCATGAGGATTAAACTAATAATTTTCTGGCACCGCTTGTCTTCAGTCTAAGAGCATGGAAATCAAATTGGGGAGCCAAAGTTTCATTTATTTTAGAATCTTGCTTAAGATGGTGCAGTAGATGGCACAAATTCTCCTCCTCTAATCCAATTATGCTTGTAAGTGTAATTGGTGATTATAAACCAATTAAAGACTGACTGGTTGTCCTTCTCTGAAAGCTAAAATAGGCTCTGGAATCTGAATTGAATAAGGATGTAAGAAAATATATGGACATCTTTCCAAAGTGCGAGTTAACTTTGTTTTCTTCATCCTGAAGTAGGACAAAATGAGAAACACAAGAAAAACTCAGGGGAACTTGTTATTCAATCAGAAAAACAAAAAAACAGCTTAATCTGTATTCGACAAGGCAAGTACCACAAACATTTTACACAAATATACAAAGGTAAGACATTACTTTTTTCAATATAAATATGAAATTAGATCCTTTATCCTGTGATAAAAGTTGCATAGAGGAGTAGTGATAGGACAGGACTGTATATATAACTCTACATGTGCATTTTAGTTCCTATTGGAGGAATCGGACTGAGATCAGCAAAGAAAGCCACATGAAGGAAAAAAATACCGGCGCTGATGTTCAACACTGTGAATCTAATCTTTATGAGCCATTTAGTTTGTACACTAAGAGCTGTTTGGATAGACATTAAAAAGGATTTCAATACTTATTAAAGTGGAAATGGACGTGGAAAAACTAAAGACGACTGATCCAATTCAGACATTCAGTGGAGTGTAAAGTACAACAAGTCACAGAGTCTCATAGTTCATTAAACAAAACAAACCAAATGTTAGCAGCTTCAAAAACATCTGTATTGTACGCTGTAATTACTCAAAGTTACCCCAAATAATAGCTTCTTGTTGCCTGAATGTTTTCTGTCCACTAGAGCAGAAAAGTCACCATGAAAGACTTTGAAACTCCAGGTTACGACATTAACCTGGAAAAGATTTTTAAACTCAGTCATGTAATTTTCTGCTGAACAGAGTCCTTTTAAGTAAAGTGATTCCAGAATCAGCAATGTTAAAACAATACCACCGTGCAACATTTCTGACAATGCACAAATCTGTAAGGACGGATTGATAACACTGTTTGTATGACTCATATTAATCCTGTTTTTTTATAAGTCTAATGTAAGACCGTTTACCAACATTTGCTTCAATTATCAACCTTAAAGTGGACTTAATCATGCTTCAGTAGCTTCATCCTGTAATACTTAATCAGAAGAGTAAAGTGGGAAGCACGTTGTTACTTCAAACCCATCGCACATCCCGGTGTAGTTGGATGGTTTGTCTGCTAGTAAAAATCACTCAAACATTACGGACGGATTATTTAATATTATTATTATAATTTTGTCATGTTCAATCGGTGGTGTGGCTTGGCAAACTCAGGAGTGATTAACTTTCGAAGTCCCTACAAATCTGGATGCAGGAATTTTTGGGAGGATTTATCACCACTGAGAGATGGTTAAAAACAGGAAACTTTGCATCAAGGCTTAATCAAAACTGGGAGACTGAGTTCGTGATATATTCTTGAGATCAACACGAAGCTAGATCCAGATATCCTTACGAATCGAGAGATAATTCATTCATAGCGTGGAAGGATTTTCAGCCTTTGTGGTGGTATGATCTCAGACATTTGGCTTTTTATTTTTTTGACGAAAATTTGCCAATTTGTTATTTTTTAAAAGTTGCGTCATGTGGCTTTAAACTTGTCTTGAGTGGGAACACATCCAAGTAAAAATAACCTGTGTTTTGGTTTACTTCTTTTTTGGAGGATTTCATTATTGTGTTGACAGAGATGCACAAGAGACTGTTTTGGAAAATAATTTCTGACATAATCAAATTTGACAGCCATCTTTTTATCAGCAACTTCTAAGCTCATAGTTTGACTAATTTTTCACTCCTATGATCGCATCAAATAACCACTTTGGCTTCAAGCGTTTACTGTATTTCTGTACTTTTAAGCTAGCGGGCTAAAAGATGTCAAAAAAAACAAAAAAAAAACTAGAAAGGTTCCTGAAAGATTGCAGTCACCTAAAACTGGGTTGTTGTTGTTTTTAAATTGGGAGGAATGAGCAGCAATAAACCACCCTTTTCCCAAGTTTACAGAGCAATCTTAAAAAAAACCTTGATGTGAAACACCTTCTTCTAGGGGTGGGAATAAACATCGGTTTCATGAGTGCTTTTAGCCACGTTCTCATCTGAATATCAGCGTACGGTCTTGTCAATCTCATGTGGGTTTTTTTAATTCAATATAAGCATTTGTATTGCAATGAACACAAAAAGTATCAAAACTTAAACACAACACAATGGCTCTTCAATAATTCTCCTCATAGACAGAACACAGACAAGAGGAAAAAGGGAAAAAAAAATCTACATCTCACAATATTAAATATAAACAACCTTCTCAAAAAAATAATCTCTATGCAGAGGGTCCGTTGTGTTGATAAAAAGCTTTCTGTGCTATTGGCGACTTTCACACCTGGGTGGAAACTTTGAAAAATAATTAATTATCCAAATCAACTGCGCTTAATTTATTCAACAGGTGATACATTCACTTGAAAGATCACAATCAAGTGACTTTTCCTTTTATCTTTTCTTCTTCCAAAACCTTTGAAATGTGTCCAGTCTACTTTTAAAAGCCGTTTCCTGCTGGAGTCAGAGTCTTCCTCGCTTTCTTTTCCACCGTGTTTTCCACGGGTGCATTACATTGGGCATGTGCTTGTCCCCCGTTTCCATTCTTGCTCGTCCTCCGGGCTGCTCGAGCAGTCCATGGCCTCTCCACTGTCTCTCTCACTGCTGGGGATCATCGGAGACCAGCTCTCCCCTAACAAGTCCTCCTTGCTTCCCTCGACCTCCCTGTCGTCCTCCCCTCTTCTCTGCCCGCAGTAGGGTGGGATTTCAACCACGACGTATTTCTTCGCCCAGCCGCTCAGTGCCACCTTTTGCCTGATGTCATTTCCCATCTGGCCTGCATCAGACCGTGAGTTAGTACCTGAGGGGGGAAAAAAAGAAGCAGAAAGAGTAAGGATAGGGGGATACAATGAAAAGACTGCTGCTAACTCTTTGTAGCTACAATTTACAGATGTCCATTAATGCATCACATATAGGTAATCATAAAGTTACTGTTTTGTAAAGGGGACAGCAACAATAATAGTCCCGTGTGTGTGTGTGTGTGTGTGTGTGCATGTGTGCGTGTGTGGTGTGTGTCACTTCTCCTACACACAGAGCAGAGCACGCAATTTGGTCAAACAACTTCTAGTCAAAATATGGGAATCCTTCATGCAAGTAGCATCAAACTCAGCAGTGCGCTTACTCGGGCTCCCGCTAATTTACCATCCAAATCTGAAGTAGCTTGGATGCAGTGTTGTTGATAATCACGTGAATACAAAGATTTCTCATACAATGAGTAGGACACACATGTTGATCTATGGCTAAACATAAACTTGTGTAAATAGGGTAAATCGGTGACATTAAGTCATGGAAAGCTATTATCAGTTACATCGTTGCTGTATTTGATCGACACATAGAACGTGCACCATTACTTTGAGATCATAAAGGACAACTTTATTAATGTCCTGCACGGCATCTGCAGATTAAATACTGCCTGGTATTCATCACCCTCAAACATTGCTTATCGTTTAAACCATGCAAGTTTCCAAATTTTAGCTACTAATTATGTGGGACCATCTAAGACCATTACCATATAGATAGTTCCAGTGTTCTCTGCACTCAAACCGTCTTGTTATGCATCCCAAAACATGTACACTTTAATAATAATCACATATATGTGTCAACCTACGCTAAACTGTTCTGTTCCTGCTCCTGCGGAATGAGAGGGGCCACCCTTTATCAGTTATATGAAACAGACTGAATGAAACTGACTACACTGATGATGACTCATGTCTGTTACGGTAGCCTAAAAGTGAAAAGGTCATGTAATAATATGACACATATGGTGTGTTCACCACTGTGGTCATCACTGACAGGAGGTAACGTGTTGTTCTCTTATTTTAAACCATGATCTGTTCTCTAGCAGCACTGAACATGGGTTTCTTATTTCTGGTTATTATCAGCTTACTTGCCTTATGTATGGTGCACTCTTGTCTGAAAAGAAGCGTATTATGAGTTTACAATCCTCTAGTTTAGAATTTAAACTGCAAAGAAAATGAGTTACCTACACACTCAGCAATTAAAAATGTCATTTATTGCTAACTGCTTGGTTAATCACAAATATCTCTGTCATGTCGTGTCAAGAGAGTAAAAAAATCTCTAATCTAGTTGATTGCTTTCTACTTGAAGCTCATCTTTTAGCTTTCCACAAACATTCACTGAGCTTACCTGGAAGAGTTGTGGACAGCTGACTGGAGGAACAGTTAACAGAACCGTTGTTGTTGGAGCTAATAACAGCGGCGAGGTGGAAGATCTCGGAGCGAGGCAGCTGGGGCGATACCGGTAAGGAGTGACACTGTCTTCCTGGCAGCTGCTGCCAGTAATAAGACGCCTCTTGTTGGGCTCCTCCGGCGCCAAGAGCACACGGTTGGTTATTGAACACACTTCCAGGTGGCGAGTGGAGGTCAAACACCAGGGAGAAGACAGACTTGCTGGGCACATCGTAAAACTTAATCTTCCCACCACACAAATCTTCTCGGGCTGTAAAAGGGTTGATCTTGCGGGCTTTGGAGGCTCTCTTAGCAGTAGGGGGGTTATAGTAAGGGTCCTGGACGTTGACTTTTCTTCCTGGCTTGCAGGAGAAGACGTCCGATTGGCTGCGGCTGAGCCAGATGTTTCGTCTGGGGCGGGGTGATTTAGGAGGGATTTTATCATTCTGGAAACCAAGAGGATTCCCTCGCTTGAAGCCTTGGATCTTCTCACCTTAAATGAAGAGAAAAAGAGCTTTCTGTGATCAACTTACACAAAATCTACAGAATGTACAGAAGTGTATTTACATTTAGTTTTGACAAAGCCATACCAAAGGTAAAGCAGGAATATTTTAAAACCACTAGATGGCAGAATAGGATAAAGTCAGTGTATGCAGATACTCCATCAAAGCCTGTATGTTTCCCAAGGCGCTGCATAAAATTATTTAAACAGACGTTTTCAGTGCTGTGGTTGGGTTTAATTCTTGCAACGCTGAAATCATGGCAGGAAAAACAGGAGGATTACAGAAACAGTCCCGCCGGCGGTTGTTAAACATTGTGTAAAGACAAAAGGGTACTTGTATAAATATCTTTTAAAATTAAGTACTGAGAAAACTCTGTTCCAAACAACATAAATATATTTAAACAAAAGAGCTCTCCTCAAAGTTTTGTAGCGCACCCCCGGGTGTCTCTTTTATTTTGGGAAACTCCTTTTACTCATGTGGACTAAAAAAAGGCTACTTTGGAAAAATATTTAGCTTTTACGTTTTTGTTATGCAACAGAAACATTTCCTACTGTCAGGGTGATCCTGGTCTCGGGAAACATTGATGTTATCAGCAGAGAGAGGGAGATCGAGGAGGAGGAGGATGGGTACACAGAGGGGAGAAGGAATGGCGAAAAGGAAGTTTATGATGTAACAACCAACAGCTGATGAGAGGTGTCAGAGCCAGACCCCGTTTTTCACACAGTAACAGCTACATGAGGTATCATCCTCATGCCAGCAGGCTAAGACTGTTTTATATGTTCTGTCACCTTCATTGGATAAAAAGAAAACAATAATCTTGACAGCTGTATAAATGCTTTGCATCACAGCTGTGACATAACATGTAGTG
>VUQR01036878.1:91270-105372 GCA_015108515.1 Hemichromis elongatus
CTCTGGGGCTTGCCTAAACAAAATCATCACTGGCTCCTCACGACTCCACGATGTGTCAGACATGCAGGCGGCTCTACGTGGGACCAAATTAGAATTGAAACCTGGGCCTGCACGGATTGAGTGTCTCAAGCAGGAATGTTGATCTCTGACCAAATTTCCTCTTCTACCGTGGATGAGGTTTATATTATCAGGAATCAAAGTGATTCGCGGTTAGAGCTCTGGGTCAGTGATAGGGATACTCAGATAAATGTTAACATGATGCACTTTAAATAGCTCGCTTGAGTGCGATAATAGTGAATACAGACTTTAGTAAAATAAGGGCTATTACATTGCCGAAGGAGTAAAATCTGGTCTGAGCTAGCCTGGCTGAGTGTTTAGGGTGAGGGCAGTGTAAACAGCACCTTTGTAAGTGACCGTTTGCTTTCAGATGGGAAGCACTGTGGTGTTAGGAGAAAAGAGAAGAAAGTGCCAGGCTTGACACTCGTTGGATAAATGGTGAAAAACAGAATAGCTGACAGGCTGAGATGATAAGACAAGCAGAGTCTGTACTGTTCTAAGTGGTAAGGGTGAGGTGGGGGAAATTTCTGTTGCCTTGTTTGCTTACAGTTCCCCCTCCTTTCACCTCCCCTCACAGGAATTTACAAGCATCTACGTGTAAATAAAACGATGTGACCTTTATGAGCTGTAAAGCTGAAGCTTTATGTGAAGGTGGGAGGGGACTGTTACCTTTGGCTATGGTTTTCTTGTCATTGTCCCCAGTGAGCGGGACACACTCGTGCTCCATATCTTCAACTTTAAGGCGTGCGAAAATTTCCTCGAGATGCCTGACGAGCTCTGAGAAGGATGGACGGAGTTTAGGATCCATCTAAAGGAGCAAAAAAAAAAAAAAAAACGCTCACAGTGACAGTAATAAACATGATCAAAGGTTGCACTTTGTAAATTATTTTCTAGGTGAAGGGAAACACACACACACACATAGAATTAAAATTATTTTAACATGAAAACTGTTGATTATGCAACAATGTCATAGTTCGCATAAACAAAAACAGGTTGGTGCTTTAGTGGCACAAAGGGACAGTTTTATAATTTTATTGGCACTCTAGTTGGGGAACATTCAGTTGCTCAGCAGACTGTGATATAATATTAAGACTAGTAGTAAAATGAACTTTTGAGGTCACTACGATTTTCAGCTGTACTTAGTGATAAAATCTGGTAATAAAATCTTTTATGGCTAAGAAGCTAATTTATCTTTAGGTGGTGCCAACACATATAAGTACAGTCATGGCCTTAAAGGCAATGAGTCACCCTATGTGACAGAAATGCAAACTCAAACGTGTTTCATATTTTAATCATATAGCAGTTGATTAACATTTGGCTCTAGCTAAAATTCCCCCATGCAGGAAAGCCCCTCCTTTCTAAGAATAGTGACAGACAAAAGATAAAGCTTGGAGGCAAAATAAAAGCAAGAGAAGTAAGAGGAGGCAGATGGAGGACAGCCGGGAGGAAAAACAAAGTGTGATAAAGAATGAAAGTGTGGCTAAAAGATGATATTCAACTGGCAAAGAAGTGCAAAAGAAGTCACAAGGAAATGCCAGAAAGAGACAGACTTGGAAACAGACTTGAAGGAGGATAAGGATGATAAAAGCAAGACAAGAGATAAGGATGAGAAGGGATAGAAGAGGCCTATCTGGTCTTAATCAGCAGGGTGCTGTAAGATCTTTAATGCCCTCATCATCAGTGGTTGTAATTAACTTTAGTGAAAAAGAACTCGTGTTTTCAGTTCAGTGATCATGTGAGTAAAACAAAGGCAGCAAAATCTTATTTAAAGTCTATAAGCAAATACATTTTATTTTATGGTTTTATTTACTTGCTGCTTATTCTATATACTTTTAGTATATGATTTACAAGAAGCAGAATGTGCCAAGTGAGTGGGTCTGCTTTTAGAGAACAGAACCCCTTCTGGAGAGGACGCTAAATCCGATTATTCACATAATCAGATTGCTCCTTATTTTCTGAAAAAAGGGAATGACCGTTACTTAACTAATTAGAAATAAAACAGTAGAAACTCCAGGACAAAGCCAATTAGGAAATGTTGTCTCAACATAGCAGAGTTTGTGGTAAACACATTAGAAACAGACTGAAGCCTCAACTTTATGAGCTGCTTTAAAGCTACTGCTGTCTGCAAGCTCTTTTCTCACAAGCAGGCAGTGGGTGTTTATTATCAGTGAACTAGTGCTAACAAGCACATCCATCTTTTTCTATAGAATTTTAAATATTTAACAGTCATGTTTTGTTTACTTCTTGTAAATGCTGGTCAGAGATAAGCAGCCCTATATGCTTGTTGCACAACAGACTAATGCAAGACAGAAAGCAGAGGATTGGAAATCGATAAGCAATGACCAATATCACATACATCTCCCAGTAAACAACAACATGTTTTCTGTCAAGCCGAGAAGTAGTTTATGCTTAAAGTAAAGCTAAGCTGTTTATTGGACTCTAAAAATGCCGCTTTAAATGAATCACAGTTCTAAACAGCCATTTATCTCATGGGTTTGGAAAAAGCCGCTCATTTCACGTTGTCTGAAATAAGCTATGTTAGCTTCTCTAACCTATCAAGGCAACTTTTTCCGATTGGCTGCTCGTTGCAAACACAAGGACTGAAGAGCAGGTGGGTGGGCCTCAGATGGCTTCATGACAGATATCTGCTCTTATTTGACATCATACTGATTAAATAGTAAGAAAAAGAAAATTAGAGCGTTTAGAGCAGCCTGAAGCCTCGCAGACACTACTTGGATTATTTAAATCACACTTTAAACTGATATTTCTGAAATTTCAACGAATGAGGTTGTATAAATAACTCACATTGCAGCAGTTAAAGGCCAGCTGGAGGAAGTCAGGCGGACAGTCTCCAACCATGTGCTGGAACGTGTGATAGTCCAGGCCGAAGTTCTGGTCAGGAGGGCGAAGCGAGAGGAACAGCGGGACAAAGAGGTGTGAGATACATGGAGGACAAACAGGAAATTCATATTCTAACAGTGGGATAAAGACGGAGACTGACGGTACTTCAACAGATGTTTGACACACTGTAACTCAGCTGCCAAAGCCTGCTTCATGTCAAACTAATCCCTCTGACATGATCCTGCTGGCTGCCAAGTTTTCTTTTTGCTTTAGACCATCAAGGACTAATAATCAGTCACTTTATTATTAACTTGGATTCACTTCTAAGCCCGGCTTAAAGGCACAATTCAAACTGGAATGCAAAGGATTACCCTTTTGACCAGTTATCATTCGTAATGAATTCATGCCAACTTGCACACAGTGGATGCTTGGTAAGGGATTTCAATGTTAAACGGTGTGCAAAACAAGTGTGCAGGTGATTAAAGTTTCTGTATTTTGTTAACATGCATTTCATAATTTTAATGCCAGTTTGAGATGCTATTGCATCACAAGCATAAATAAGACTTAAAAGGGTGGTTTAAACTAAGTTGAAGACATCTGCTTTGTACAGTAAATTACATTATATTCTAAGCCTGTAAACATCGGCCTCATGCAAAGAGAGCCTGGACATAAGCACAATGAGAAAGTTCAGTAGATGAATACATAGTAACTATTTGAAGTTTGTTTATATTTTTCTAAAAAAAAAGGATGAAAAAATGACACTTTTTTTTGTTCTGTGAAAAACTATTTTGCTGTATACACACGGCGAGAGGCACGATATAGCAACAGGATTAGTCTGTGTACAGTGCAAACATGTAGATTGAGTATTACAAGGTCATATGATTGGAAATGAGATGCGATGCAGATGAGCAGTCACCTCGGTGCGAGGAAGGAAGTCGGGGTCGGCCTGAATCCTTGCGATGATTTCACACAGGATTATTCCATAGGAGAACACGTCGGCCTGAAAACAGGTCGACGTTAATATTTACACACATACCCACAAGAGCAAAGAAAGTCTGTTTATAAAAATATAACATCCCCCCTTCCAACAATTCAGATCAGAGTAACTGTGAATCATCTGCTATTATTAGTAGTTCCGAAGATTCGGTTTCCATCTGGGTTTGTTAGAATAGTTTTAATTAAACCTAAACAATGTCTAATCAGAGTTTATGTTCAATCCAGTCTGAGGCCATAGCAATGCTGGCTCTAAAGATAAACATCTACCTTCTCATTGTAGCGTTCATCTCTCAGCACCTCTGGAGCCATCCAGAAAGGAGACCCAACCACTGAAAGCTTCTCTCCTTCGGCGCTAAACACACAATCATAGACACAGAATAATTTATTATATGCAACATGCCATCATAGTAAAAAAAGCCGGAAACTTTGCGGCTTTAAGATTAATCCAGAATTCTGCTTTCCTGCTTCACTGATGTAAAATATTTTTACTCAGAGCTGTTTTTAACTTGAGGAAGGAAAGAGAGAGTGTGGAACAAGGAAGAGAAGCCTGACCCTGTTCACAAAGTGGGTAAAGGAAGGATGTGAAACACTTGAGGCTTTATATTAGCCGTTTGCTGAAAAGTAAAAGCCTGTTTGAGTGCATTAGTGGAGTAAATGGATATAGAACATCAGTGAAAACATGCGAACTCTAACCTCGCCATTAATGCTGAAAGGTATTAGGTATTAGAGCAACATATCCAGACGACTTCTTCTTCAGAGGTTGCATATTTCAGCAGGACAATGCAAAAACACATAATGCATCCGTTACTGCAGCGTGGCTTCGTCATAGAAGAGTCTGCGAGAGGCAGGCCAATTTGTACCAATTGCAAACATGTGACACATGATGAAATGAAAAATACAAAAAAGAACACCATGGACTTTTGAGCAGCGAAAATCAAATATTGGACAAGAAGGGAGAAATATTTCTCTCTCAAAGGTCTAGCTGCAGCCGTCCTCAGTTCTTAGACACTTAACAAACTGCTATTAAAAGAAGAGGGGATGCTAAACAGTGGCAAACAGGACCCTATCCCAAATTTTTCCAAGTACGGTTTTTCTTAGGTGCATCTGATATATTTTCTATGTTTTAGTGCAAATAAAAAAAATTGGTTTAAAAGATTTACACATAACTGCATTTTCATTTAGGACCAGTGGTTTCTGGTATCGACTCTACCAGGCAGACCTTTTAATCACCTATCAAAACGTGATATAGTAGCATTTATCTTTACTCTCTAATTCTTTCACTTACATGACTTTTGCTCCATATATTATTAAACAGGATTTATCATTTCCTGACAAACTGCACTCTCCCACTTAATAACAAATAATAACGGGAGTGGCTACTTTCAGCACAGTAACACCCATACATGTTTACATATGCACATGCATAAAGCATTACATAAGTTATTATTTGGTCTCACTGCAGCGCTCCTGAATATAGCTTAGAAAAGACAAAATAGAACCTCTCCTTCTTTGCTCTGCTGCAGGATTTAAAAAGTAAAACCCGGCACTGATATGATTCTACTGTTATCAAAACACTAAAGAAGAGAATGTGAACTGTAGAGGCGGCTGTTAATGTTAGTGCCTGACCTATGTGTCAATAAATAACCCTGTGAGTGGTACGAGGAGGAGGAGGAGGAGGAAGACTCTTAAGTAAGTTAGCTGTAACAGCAGCAACAGAAAGGTACAAAAAAGAACAACAACAAAAAAAACAAAAACATGTGGAGAGCAGAAATGAACAAAAACCAGGCTGGAATATTAAGATTATGACCTGTAATATTCTCTGGCACTCATTACAATGAGCAGGATTTGAATGGAGTAGCTATGATAATTTATTCCTGACACAAATGGAAGTGTGGTGCAGATAAATTAAAACAAATCAAGACGAAGCTAAAAAGGCTACCCTGCAAATACATCCCAGTCAATTAAATTACATAAACCAAACTATGTGACAGACCCAGAGGTGTTAGTAGCCACTACTAGCAAGTACTTTACTGCAAAAAACTGGCCCAACACAGCTTTGAAGTTCTATAAAGTTTTTTTTTAACCACATAAAACAAGCTAACACATAGAGATCCATCACTATCTCAGTTTGGTTAAATACTAACAGACATTAGCCTTGTTAACCTTCAGTTTTGAGTCATCTGTCTTAAAATCATTCTAATTTTAGTTCTGAGTTTTTGAAAAAAAAAAAAAAAAGGAGCCTGTGGTTTTACCTACTAACTGTGTTTCTGTTCATCAGCGTTTCCCTTACTCTTTGGCGATCAGTACGTGGGGTACGTGCGGTTTTTGACAGCTGTAAATTACTGAGTCTAGTACAAGGCGGATGAGAACAGCTGTGACACAAACACGGTAAATGTAAAAAACTAAAAACCGTGAGTGAATGAAAGGCTACAAAGGGAGATCAAGCCAACACTGGGGGATAATTATCAATGACTTCGCTGTTACAGCGGGCGCCTTTTACAACACAATTTAGATTCAGTGTTAATATGAGTAAGCAGGACTGTAACGCTGGTAGAAAAACAGAAGCACGGCCTCCAAATGCTTCTCTGTCAGTGAAGTTACTGTTTATTATTTTTAATACTAGTAATGATCCCGGCCTAAATGTGTGCAGAGATCACTGAGTCGTCCTTACAGATTGGTAGGGATCTTTTCTGCCAGGCCAAAGTCTCCCACCACTGCTGTGTACATGCCGTCATCACTCTTGATCAGGCAGTTCTGTGAATGCAGAAAGACACGTTAGCTTGAGGAAGTTTTAAAAAAAAAAGAAACAACTTTTGTGAGCTAGTAATACTAGTCCAAACCTCTACTTCCTATTGAACTTGCATTCACCATCACTGTACATGGTGTTGCAACTTTCCCGTTGAACCTTCCTCTTCAGCTTAAATTAACAGGCTGTAAATGTGCTGTTTATTTAAATTTCTAATGCATCAAAACAGCACATGCACTTCTAACTTCATTTGCACACCCCTGTGCAACTTAACTGTGACATTTAGTAGTCGCAGCTACTCAGACTGGCATATAAATAAACTGTGAGTACGTAGAACATTAACATTCAGCTCAACTGACTGGAGTAGCATACGACACAGTAATCCAGTGCACAACTAGATGTCTATCCTGCCTTTATAAATGGTACACCAACATGTTGCTCTGTAAACTACACAATAATTCCTACAAGAATAAAAGGAAAGTACAATAAGAGGAGAGTCTTTAGATGAGTGCATAGCTTTAAATAAAAACAAAGCAGATAATGCTGCTTTGTTCATTTACTTCCCCGACCGGTATGAGTCCAAGTAAATTGACTCTCTATTAATTTGAGGAAGTACAACATGCAAGGCTATGAGTACATCATATCACCATAAAAGGCTTCTCTTGCGTGTGGCGTTTTCATCTAGTCCAGTGGAAAATTTCACATGCTCTATTATTTTTTTTGCAGGTACTTGTTTATTCTTTAAACAGGTGAAGAGCTATAAGCAGACAGAGGAAAGAAATCTGATTTTACAGCAGAGTGCATACTGCTCATGTTCCCTCGCTGTGCCAACATGGCACTGACTCAAGTTGGAAAACTAGAAGCTGCTTGGTACAAAATATCACACCTCACAGCGATAGTGGTCTTTACGTTCCATTTATTCCTAAACCTGCTGACCTCTTTGTAAACTGTGTAACAAGGACACACCTGAACATATTTTAATGTTTCTAAATAACACTAAGAAAGTCTCATGAATATTATCCTGGGATAAGAAAATGGAAAAACAATTATCTGTTTAGTCCAACTAGTATTTTATTATATACTAGTCACAGGTAACTCGTAAAGAAGCCAAAGTCAAACATTTTATATGGTTTTCCACATAAATACACTTGCAAGAAAAACACCACAGGGGTTCTAATCACAAATGTCCAAGTATTTAATATCCTGGGGCTATAAGCAGACCAATTTCAGCCCCTGTTTCACCTCTTAATGACACATTCGCCCATTTAGCCAACCTTGGAGGTGAGGTCCCGATGGAATATGCCTTTGGAGTGCAAGTAGGCCAGGCCGCTGGCGATATCACAGGCTAACTTCACCCTGGTTGGCCAGCTCAGGTGTTTGTTGCTGTCCAGAAGCTGCTCCAGGTTCCCACCATTGATGTACTACAGGAAGAGAAAGACGTGTCTATAAATTAACTGGTAAATATCCAATTTTGTTTTCTTTCTTTTTTTATTTACACAAGATTTAATTCAGTCCTAAATTACCCTGAACAGATGATAACAGAAGTAACAGAAATTTGTTTTTAAAATCCTGAAAATCAAGAACAGAAAACACGCAATATGGTTTCAAAATGTGCAGACAAATTAATTATTTCATATTACTGGTTTATTGAACCAGGAACTGCTTTACTAATAAACATTTCATTCCAACACAGGTCTCTGTAACAGTGAGCTGGGGAGATATCAGACTGCTTTTAGTGGAATTAGAAAGTGAGTTAGTGTGAATACTCCAGTCATGGCAAGATAACACTCCCTGTTGCCAGCGACAGAAACATAATGACTGGCTGGCTTTACAATTCATTAGTCACACTGGTGAATCACACTCACCATCAAATACAGAGGTAAGTTCAAGGTGCACAGAGGTTCTGACTAATCATGTTACTCAAACTAGCTGCTCATTTACAGCTCAGAGTACAGGGCTGATCAGTTGGATTCAGTGACTACAGAAGGCCTGGTGGGTTAGGTCATGTATCAACCAACTGCCAGAACAAAATCTGGCCTGCAGTCTGTTCAACTGGCCGGCAGAACGGCTGGTTTCCTTAACATGAATGGAAACCATCTGCCCACCGTGTAGGCTGAAGAGTGTGCAGGCGAATTGGTAAACCTGCTCAATGGGTTTAAGCTCTGCTGGGGCCTTCACTTTGTCCGTCAGCTTTGGTCCAGAAGAACGTGGCTGACCTCGGGTCTTGCAAAGACACTGTAATCCTATGTCACACATCAAAAACAACTGTAGTTAAAACTGTGAGAGATGAGATAAGGAGAGGCTCGGGTTTAACGGTGGTTACTTGTATAACTGACAGGAGTTGAATTAGAGCAGCAGCTGATACTGTCCTCTACTTCTTCATGCAATAAATAAACTGGGCTTCTAGTCAGATTAATACCAATCAAGCTGCAACTTTTTTTAAACACTTAAACATTAGCCAGATCATTTCAGGGTTAAGTGTCATAAAAATTTAGATTCCAAAGCCCAACATAAATGAGATATGCCAACACACAAATCCACATAACTTAAAACAAAAACAAAAAAAGAAAGAAAGAAAGAATGCAAGTTATTTTACAAAAATCAGTAAATACTGTGCCCCTCAGTGACTACCCACTAAGTTCTTCACATAAGAAAGCTGAAATGTTTGTCTTCATCTCCACAGATGACAATTCCATGTAACGGACAACTGTCTTTTTCACTTTCTGCAGGGGATCAGCAGAGGCACTTTTTGTGCCCGTGAATGTTTGTGGATTTCAAGCCACTGGACGATTGGACCCAAAATATTGAGCTGCTTGCAGTCTTTTACCCTCAGATGTGCTGTGACACACATTCACACACTGCTTCAACATGTCAGAGGATTACAGTATTTGTCCAGCAAATTCCTCAGTAGCCACAGAGTTCAACATCTGTTGTCTACGCCTGATTGGAGTTTCCAAGCAGAGAAACACAACAGGAGAAAACCCAAGTGCAGTCAATTAAAATAAAAAATATATATATATATATAAAAATCTGACTAAACCTACTTCCCTGCTTTGTACAGTTTACACGCCAACACAATAAGCACAAAGTGTCCCTAGTCAGAAAAGCAAATCACACGGTTTTACAAAAGAGTGCACCTGCTGTGTAAACTAAAAGCAGCAAAGTAAAAGTAAAGTTATATTGTAAAAAGCCTTTCACTCATGCATGGTATATTTCCTGGAATTTACCTCACCCCGTGTATGGAGGTACTGATGTACTAAACTGATAAATAAACATAGCACATTTGGGCCGCGACCATTTATGAGGCAGTGAGCTGAGGAAATAAGAAACATACGGTCGGTCACAATTGTTCTGGAGGACTGTCTGTGTTTCAGGTTTAAAAACCTGGAAAGACTCAAACAAAGAGTTGTTGTTTGCTGCCGGGAGCAGCTTCAAACAGCAGTATAATCCTGCCGTGGGTCGTGATTTACCGTTAGCACAGATTACGATTGCAGAAGCAGTTCATATAAGATGCATTAAAATGAAGCTGAGCAGAAGCAGAAGAAGTCTTTGAGGCCTAGATCGCTGTACAAATTTTGCTAAGGCTACAAAGGATAATTTGCAAGTGAAATGGTAATCCAGTGCAGATGCTGGATACCCACATCTCACAGCAATTCCTTTTGTTAATATATCCTGTATTATACCCTCTATATATTCCTGCAGGTCAAAGACTCTGAGATACTTTTTCAGGAGGGCCCTGGCCAAGAGGGCAGCGCACAGCACAATAGCCAAAACATATTTAATAAAATATGAAGGTTAAAAGCAATTTCAGTGCAAATCTGAGGAGAAATCATATTAACCAAGAGAAGCATTTTCATGATCCTTTAAAATTGACTTCAAATCCTCCACTGTAACAAGTTCTGAGAATTTCAGGTCCTTCTTTACATACTTCCAAGGAAAAAAAAGATTTTATGTCTAATTCTGTTCTTACTCCGTGGACATATATTTATAAAACATATGAAAGCAAAAGCCTTCCTGATACACATGTATGTGCAGAGGTAAGAGGGAACCAGGAGGGGAGACTCCTATATAGAAAGAATCCAATCCAACAGGAAAGTCTGCAGACAAACACAATGATGTGTATACAATTTACACTGCTAATAACAAAACAAAGCATAATGATGTACAGTTATGTCATTGTTTACCTTATCAAGTTACAGATCAGGCACATTTATAAGGAGCAGAACATCGTATAAATCCAATAAAGGTTAAAAAACAGTTGCAGATATCAAGGATTTCCTTACTTAAATGGGGAATAAATGGGACTATAGACCATTCAAATCCAATCCTTGAAATAAGGTGGGAAAAAAATTGCAAAAAAATATCATTGCAAGTCTGAGAATTAATACAAGAGAGGTATGCAGGCTGTACTCTTTAGTTTTTCAGAGTTCTCTGTATTATTCTTATTTAGACCGGTTAAGAACAACTTTATTTAATGAAACGTCTGGTAAAAATCCAGACGTGTTTTTGTGCACTGACAGAATGAAATAGTTGTTTAATAACTTCAGTGTTTATTAATCGGATGCCTTTATATCTGACTGGATTATTTATTTAGCGCTTGTGAGTTATGGCGTTTTTCCTACACCGTTTAATTTTCTTCTATTTCTTTTGCTATTCGTGTCTTGTAAGCTCATTCACACGGGGCTTATTTTCTGTGCATTAAACAATAATAAAATCAAATCTATAATTTCCAGCTTTTGCAGACTTTGGCTGTCCTTAATGCTAACGGCACTTCAGTTTCAAGCGAACATATGTGCTAACATGGGATGTGCTTGTGTCTGTGCGTCAGTCGGTGTTACTGAAGCAGCTTGAGGCCATGCAGCAACTTCATTCTCCTCTTCCTCTGAGCACAGCCACATAGCGGGGGTCAGGTAACAAAACGCCATGAGCCTGCTACCAGAGTCAGAGCATACAGCTTGGCCCTGACACGACACACCAGGATCTGTTTATGCTAAAGGAAAGAATACAAGACCCACCACAGTGTGTATGCCTAGTACAATATGCAGTACTTCCCTTTGCAACTACGATCAAGCATGTGTGCAAATTCAGCATCTCAAGATGTGTTCTATTATAAAACTGGTGTCAGTCTCTATTTGTCAGGGCTACAATAAGCACATTCACTGTGCAGCACAGCAGTATAATTTAGAACATATGTGTGAGTCTGGTAGCAACTCTAACAGTGTATGCTTTCTTCAGATAGCCCATGACTATCACCTCGCATTTACATGTAATTGACCATATCATGCAAATTCAAATTTAATCATTTGCAGAGATGAATTGGCTCATCAGTGGCTAAAGTGTTGATTTATATCTGTATAAATGAAAATTCATGTAGACTGAGATTAACACATCTGTCGTAAAATGAGCGTTCAGGCAGTTTGTTAGTTTTTAAAATTTTACACACACACAACAGAAAAGTCAGTCTGTGGTATGACTAAATTTAAACTGCATTAAGCAGCAGAGGGCAGATTTTACTGCAACATAGTGTTGCAAGAAGACAGGAGTTGTAGTTTATATAACATTACTATTTGTAAATTAATTAATTATTTAGTAATCTCCATGTTCGGGGTTAGAACAAGGCTAATAACCTCCTGTTAAAACTTATTGTTACAGAAATCCATGTCTGAATGCCTCGAGCCTTGAGACGGACAGAAGCAAAGAGCTTCAGCTGTTTCCCTACAGAAGAAAAGTCGTAGAGAAATAACAGAAAACGTGATGCACAACTCTAAAAATCCAAAATGTAGATACATTTATTTTACAGTCAATTGACTAGTTCTTTTGTAGCACTTTTCAATTGCTTTATACAACATGTCTTATTCACTCACATTTATAGAAGCACTTTTTTCTATGCCTGTTTTCTATCTAGCATTCATGTCCAGGGAACACATCGGAGAGCAACTTTGGGTTCAATATATCCTCAAAGATACGTTGAAGTCAGGGATCGAACCAACAGCTTTCAGCTTTCAAATTAGTAGATGATCTGTTCTACCTCGCTCGCTACAGCTACCCCATTGTATTCATTATTTATTTATTTAGTTAACTTGCCCCAAAAAGCAGAATCAAAAGCAAAAAGCAACTTGCAATGTTGGAGAATACTGCTCAGTATTCACAATGACTTAAGAAAAATCAAAGCTACTTGGTAATGAGAGGCCATTTACTATAACATAAACGACACAAGGGTACTGTTTCAGGCTCAGTTTATTCTTTCGTAATTTGGAGAATAATACCCGATGTTCCGTGCAACTCATCCTTTCATTCAAACTCAGTCACTGAAAATGTCTGATAGGTAGATGGCATCTCTAATTTTGTCTATCACAATCAAAATGCTACATTTCTGAATTTAATAACATGAATCACAGTAATATCAGTAATCTACCGTCCCTGGAAAACTATATTAGGTGCCTGTATCAAATTCTCCCTCCCTCTTACTCACACAGAGGCCAAGGGTTACACATAACTAAGGACATTCAGTTCTCTTGGTTTTCCACAATTACAGGCTTGTGTACTTCTGTGTTGTGCTCATGGATTACGTGATGTTGACTTGAAAATAACAGGAACATGCACAAGCCACACTAACACAAAAAGAATTATAGCATAGGTGCCCCAGTGCTCGACCTTTCATTAACAGCCACGCTTTGATCTCACATATTGGTGTGCACAGAAGCTTCAGTGCAAAATTGTGTGTTTATGCATATGTTCTCCTACCTCAGTGAGAGCATGAAGCTGGCCCTCATGGACACAAACTCCTTTAAACCTAAAAGATGGATACAATAAAAATAAGCTGTTGTTAAAAAAATGTTTTTATATACACATCAAAGATTAAATGAAGATGTAATAATCACTGCGGGGCAACTTGTATGTGACAAAAAAAGCTTTGACTGACTGAATTGGAGTTGATAAAAAAAAATGTGGTTGAGACACTGACAGACACGTGTACAGTGTACATTTTAGGACATCCTCAGGTCTCACACACAAAAAATGTCAAGCCTCAGGAAAAAAAAAAGCTATCAGATCTCAGGTTTCACACAAAAAAAATATCAGGTTCCAGGAAAAAAGCCATCAGGTCTCACACAAAAAATGTCAAGTCTCAGGAAAAAAGCTGTCAGGTCTAAGGTCTCACACACAAAAAATGTTATGTCTCAGGAAAAAAAGCTGTCAGGTCTCACACACACACACAAAAAAGTCAGGTTTCCGGAAAAAAGCCGTCAGGTCTCACACAAAAAATGTCAAGTCTCAGGAAAAAAGCTGTCAGGTCTCACACACACACACACACACACACACACAAAAAGTCAGGTTTCCGGAAAAAAGCCGTCAGTTCTCACACAAAAAAAAATGTCAGGTCTCAGGTGTCAGATCTCAGGTGACAGGTCTCAGGGACCTGACGGCTTTTTTCCGGAAACCTGACTTTTTTGTGTGTGTGTGT